>JAQIUQ010000803.1:0-125000 GCA_030378365.1 Hybognathus amarus | reverse complement strand
TTTTGGTGAGCTCTTGCGAATTGTAGCCTCTTTTTCCTATTTGTAGTGGAGATGAGTGGTACCCGGTGGGGTCTTTTGCTGTTGTAGCCCTTCCGCCTCAAGGTTTTGTGTGTTGTGGCTTCACAAATGCTTTGCTGCATACCTTGGTTGTAACAAGTGGTTATTTCAGTCAAAGTTGCTCTTCTATCAGCTTGAATCAGTCGGCCCATTCTCATCTGACCTCTAGCATCAACAAGGCATTTTCACTTTTCACAACTATTCTTTGTAAACCCTAAAAATGGTTGTGCGTGAAAATCCCAGTAACTTAGCAGATTGTGAAATACTCAGACCGGCCCGCCTGGCACTAACAACCATGCCACACTCAAAATTGCTTAAATCGCCCCTCTTTCCCATTCTGACATTCAATTTGGAAGATTGTCTTTACCAGGCCCACACCCCTAAATGCATTGAAGCAACTGCCATGGGATTGGTTGATTAGATAATTGCATTAATGAGAAATTGAACAGGTGTTCCTAATAATCCTTTAGGTGAGGGTATAAGCATACAGTAAAATGTATGATTATAAGTGTAACATTTATGGAGTAGAAAGGATAACTTTTAGAGTTTTCCTCTCAAACATCTCAAAGGTGATTGGTCATTCATCCCAAAGGAGATGTGAACTTCATTGACCTTAAGAGGACCGAACTTCAATTATTCTTGTCTTCAGTTTCCTCTTTAGTCGTGTTCTTAAGTTTTTGTTTTCCCTTTTTGCATTCTCCTTTGTTCATTTCTACTTGCAAGTTCAATTGAAAGTTCAATTTACTTTCAATGGACATTTGAATTCCTGTGACTATGCTCGCTCCGGAAGAACCGAGAGAACGCGTGATGCTCCGAAGGAACGTCACACTAACTCATTAAGTTATCTTGTGTTTACTCGGCAACACAAGATAACTATATATGCAAGTATATGTTTTATCGAGCTTTCAAGGCGTTAAGATTTGTTTACCATATTTAGGGTTATTTGATATCTTGGTGTCTCGTTCTCAAGGTTCCTTTTGTTTGTGTCTATTTACTTTAATAAATAATAATAGTATTTTTATAAAACAGGAATGTTATTTTTCATGGCCAGAAAGATAGCCTTACTTGCGAGTCTTTATGGATTACTTCGCTTGAGGGTTGATGAAAGATCGTACGATCAATTTGCTGGACGAACAGATTATTCGATTTCAAATTAATTCCATAAGGGCTATCCTTGGAATCAATCTATTCTAGACAATTGACATATTAATATTTAATTATAATTCGTTGATATATACAATTGATCTATTTTTGCCTACCTGTATGTAGGGATGCAGCGATTACCGGATTTCACAATTAACCACGATTTAAAACGTCACGGTTAATTAATCGTGAAGACTATGCTACACCGTGTATTCTGCACGGGCAACTAACACAAAACGAAAACAAAGTTACAGCAGCGGTGCACCAGCTTAAAGTGCTCATCAGTCACTATGGCAGAGGGACTAAGCAGCGACGCTCTATATCCACAGAAAAAAACGCCTCAAGTCAGCAGTGTGGGAGCATTTTACTTCTTCTTCTACTTCGCCGCTCCCAGAGGCTGCCGGAACCTGCTATGGCTGAGTGTGGGCCGCCGCCGCCGCCCCGACCATTCTCACTCTCCGCCCGAGCCGGACCCCCCCATCGCCCGCCGAGTGGCCGCTCTGCAGCGTCCTTAGACTCTGAGGAGGAGAAAGAGTCGCTTCGTTGCACGCCTCTAACAGCGACAAATGGTCTTCACTGGATTCTTCGGACGGGGACCCGCTCCGGCATCGAAGAGGACTTAATGCGCCTCCTGACTCTTGCCGTCGAGCGTCTGGGCCTCGACTGGTCACCACCACCCGAGTTACCACCGAACCGGATGGATGGGAAGTACCTGCACCGGCACCCCGCCTCCGCTGGCACCCGGACCGCTCCTTTCCTGCCTGAGCTCCACGCTGAGCTTCACTGCGATCAGTGGAAAGCGCCTCTCTTGGCCCGAACCCGCTCCGATGTGTCCGCCTTCGCTGCGCTCGGTGGACGGAGCCACCGAGAAAGGCTATACAGCGATGCCGCCTGTCGAAGATCTGGTCGCCGCTCACTTGTGCTCGCCCTCCGCCGGATGGCGATCCTCTCCTAAGCTTCCCTCTAAAGCTTGCAGAGCATCCTCTACCTTCCACACCCGCGCCTATGCAGCCGCTGGCCAGGCCGCTGCAGCGCTGCACTCCATGTCGGTTCTCCAAGTGCTGCAATCCGACCTGCTGAGTGATATAGCGCAGAACGAGAGAGAAGTGTACGGCCGTACGCTCAACGATTTAAGATGCGCTACGGACCTCTCCCCTTCGCGCCACCAAAGCTGCCGCTCAAGCGCTAGGAAGATGCATGGCCATCCTCTGTGTCGCCGAGAGACACTTGTGGCTCACGCTCACGGACATGAGCGAAGCTGAGCGCGATGTCTTCCTCAACGCGCCCATCTCACCCTCTGGCCTCTTCGGATCTGCCGTCAGCGGGCATCGTGGAACGCTTTTCTGAGGTCCAGAAAGCCACCCAGGCCATGAATTTGTTCCTGCCTCGCCGCGCTAACACTTCTGCAGGCCGCTCTCGTGAGCCCCCTGCCAGAACGCCTCAAGCGCGCCGCCCGCAGCAAGCTCAGGCCCAACCCCAGCACAGACAGAGCGGCCCTCCGCCCTCGCTCTCACAGCCGACGCAGACAGGCTCCCCAACCGCCCCGCCCCAGGGCCACGCTGAAGCCTGATCAGCAGAAGTCCGCCTAGCACTGCTGGGGAAAAGACGGCTACTTTCCGCCGCGGCCGGACCGCCGTCAAAGTTTCATCCTCTGTTAGTCCCCGAGCCTTCGCCGACTGCAGCAGCGCTTCTCGCCGAGAACAAGCCGGTGACTCGACCCGCTTGCGAGCGACAAACAGCCATTTTCACGGCTACCCAGAGAGTTCACATAAAGAGCATAAAAGCCTCAAGTGTAAAAAATGTGACCGCAAGCATGTGTTCACTCACACACACTCCCGTGTCCCCCACAGAGCTCACTCCCACTCAGCGGCCTCCGTCCGCTCGAGTAGCAGAAAGCATAAGCACGCCCTCAAGCGGCGCGTGTCCCCCTCTGCTCGCTCTGTCTCACGGCCCATAAGCTCCTCTCTGAGTGCAAATCCCGTTGCCACACACAGTTTACACGAGCCCACACACAGTGTCCAGCCCGTTACATGCAGCAACCGGGACAGCACGGCCATTCAGCCTCTAGCAATATGCTTCAAAGCGTGGGAAGCCATTCCCGGCATCTCCCCGTGGGTATTAAGCATTATAAAAGACGGCTACCAGTTACAGTTTCGTCGCCGCCGCGCGTTCCCGCGCCCGGCCCCTTTCTGTGGTCAGCCCAGCTGCCGCGAGCACGCTCCGCACAGAAATATCGAAACTGTTAACAAAGGGTGCGATAGAGAGAGTCCCTCCGCCTATAACCGGAGCCGGGGTTTTACGGCCGTTGTTTCTGGTTCCCAAGAAAGACGGCGGCCTCAGGCCGATTCTAGACCTCAGATTTCTGAACAAAGCTCTCATGACGAGATCATTCAGAATGCTGACTGTCAGGAAACTCCTCGCACACGTGCGCCAGGGGGATTGGTTCATCTCCCTAGATCTGAAAGACGCTTATTTTCAGATTCAGATACACCCTCGTCACAGGCAGTTTTTACGCTTTCGCCTTCGAGGGCCAGGTTTATCAATACGCGTTCTCCCGTTCGGCCTTTCCCTAGCGCCACGCACGTTCACGAAATGTATGGACGGGCGCTCGCCCTCGAACCCAGGGGATGCGCATATTGAATTATTTGGACGATTGGCTGATACTAGCACGTTCCAAACAGAGCTTCTGTCGCACCGTACAGCTCTCCTCGCTCATCTGGAAACGCTGGGCCTCTCTGTCAACTGGACAAAGAGCGTTCTTCAGCCCAGTCAGACTATCTCTTTTCTGGGGATAGATCTGGACTCTACCACTATGAAAGCACGCTTATCCGCTCAGCGCACACGCCGCTTGCAGCGTTTCAGCCGCTTCGTTCCAGATGAATACCCGCGTTCCGGTGAAAACCTTTCAGAGAATGCTGGGTCACATGGCCTCAGCTGCAGCCGTACTACAGCTCAGGTCTTTTACATATGCGCCCCCTTCAATTTTGGCTAAAGACCCGTGTACCCGCCGCGAGTGGACCACGGGCCGCCAGCTAATCAGAGTCACTCAGGCATGCATCTCTGCGCTGCAGCCTTGGACGGTGACCGATTGGTTTCAACGGGGCGTTACGATGGGGACCTTCTCTCACCGGAAAGTTATCTCAACAGACGCGTCCAACACAGGTTGGGGTGCGGTCTGCGAGGGCTCACCGGCCGCTGGCCGGTGGTCGGATCGGGAGACCCCATTACACATAAACTGTCTCGAGATGCTCGCGGTCGAGTATGCACTCTTGCACTTCTCCCCGCGCATCCAGGGTCACCACGTCCTGATTCGCTCAGACAACATGACAGTGGTATCCTACATCAACCGTCAGGGCGGGGTCAGATCCAGGAATCTCTTCCTGCTGGCACGCCGCATTCTAGTTTGGTCCCAGAGTCACCTGCTCTCGCTCAGAGCGACGCATGTCCCGGGACACCTAAACGACGGTCCAGACATTCTGTCCAGGAACCTTCTCTCCCCAGGAGAATGGTCCCTGAACCCACTTACAGTCCAGTCACTGTGGCGCCTCTTTGGCAGAGCGGAGATAGATCTCTTCGCGACAGAAGAGAACTCGCACTGTCCGATATTCTTCTCGAAGAACGAGGACGCGCACCGCCACACCGCCACACAGAATGGCCACACCGCCCGCTCTATGCCTTCCCTCCCATCTCCCTGCTACCGCAGGTTATCCAGAGAATCAGGGACTCACGCCACCCGGTGCTCCTCATAGCCCCGCGTTGGGAGAATCAGATTTGGTACCCGGAGCTCACACAGCTGTCTCAGACAGCCCCGTGGCCCATCCCGGTCAGAGCAGATCTCCTCTCTCAAGCCCGCGGCACAATCTGGCATCCCCACCCGCAGCGCTGGGCGCTTCATGCATGGGTGACCAACGATTACACGTTGATTTGCCAGAGGGAGTTTTGAACACGATCAAACACGCCAGAGCGCCGTCTACCAGAAGGCTCTATGCGGCTAAATGGTCTGTGTTTTCAAAATGGTGCACCGAAAAGAATCTGGACCCCATTAAATGTGAGGTCTCATCTTTGCATACCTTCCTTCAGGATATGCTGGATAAGGGCAGAACCCCATCCACCCTGAAGGTTTATGTGGCAGCCGTCGCGGCCTTCGTTGGTCCCGACGCGCCCAGTCTATTGGCAAAGACGAGCTAGTTATCCGCTTCCTCAGGGGAGCCAGGAGGATGAACCCCCCTCGCCCCCCCTCGGTGCCGGTTTGGGACCTTTCAATAGTCCTCGAGGCCTTGAAAGCCCCCCCCCTTCGAACCACTCGAGTCTATAGACCTCAAATATCTCTCCCTAAAAGCCGTTTTTCTGATTGCTCTCGCCTCAGTTAAACGAGTGGGCGACATTCACGCGCTCTCTTCGAACGCGTCGTGTCTCGAGTTTGGCCCTAGCGACTCTGTCGTTATTCTCAAACCCAGACATGGATATGTGCCTAAGGCGATTGGCACCCCATTTAGAGCACAGGTGATATCCCTATCGGCTCTGCCCGCCTCTGATGGCGAGCCCAATGCCAACCTCCTCTGCCCGGTCCGGGCGCTGAGAGTGTACATCACACGCGCTGCCGCGTTCAGACGCTCTGAGCAGCTGTTTGTGGCGTTTGGGGGACGTACAAAAGGTTTGGCCGCCTCTAAACAAACACTATCCAGATGGATAGTGGACGCTATCGCCTCCGCCTATGCGGCTAAAAATCTGCCTTGCCCGCTCGGCGTCAGGGCTCACTCCACTCGAGGCATGGCCTCCTCGTGGGCTTGGTCCTGTGGTATTTCTATTCATGATATCTGCGTGGCCGCGGGCTGGGCTTCCCCGTCCACCTTTATCAGATTTTATAACTTGGAAGTACCGGCCTTACAGGCTAAATTACTAGCGGTCTAACCCGCTGCAGCGTCTAGCTACGCTCTATGGGGAATCCTTCATCCGGCTAGCCCCTTGATCTTCCCCTTCATTCTATGAAATCTTCCTGTATTATGGCCCGCTATGCCGGCCGCCTCTTAAGGCGTCGTATTCTTATATAAACGGCTTCTGCCGCTTTATTATCTCTCCACTATATGCTCCCTCCCACCCTCCCGGGGATGCTTGTGGTTACTGACCGGGCACGGCGTTGACCAGGGGTTCCCGTAGCGTAAGCTAGCTTACGCAATACGAGAGAACCTCTCGTAAGAGAACGAATCGGTTACCTAGACGTAACCTCGGTTCTCTCTAGATGAGGGAACGAGTATTGCGTTCCCGGCCGTGCCCGCTCTAACAGCGATTCGCTTCATCACTATAAATCGTTGTTTCAACCCTCGGAGAGCGCTTATATACACTCAAGCCACGCCCCTTTCGGCGGGTTTTGACGCAATAAGCTCAGCGCCATCCGCTCATTGGGCGCGGGTTCGGCGCCGCTTCTCCTATCGGTTTGTGCACTTCCCAGGAACGAACCAATGAGCCTGCTAGTTAGCCCGCTCTAGGTCCTGCACCTGAGAAGTGCGTTGACAATAATTACAAATTATAAAAATTTTTGGCTTCAATTGTTCGGCAAAGAAGAATCTTTCCCGTAGCGTAAGCTAGCTTACGCAATACTCGTTCCCTCATCTAGAGAGAACCGAGGTTACGTCTAGGTAACCGCTTCGTTTTCTGTGGACACACACCTGACCCGACGGGTGCAGCCATGCTCATAGACACATATAAAGCGCGCGAGGACTGAACTGAGCTCTCTTTCGTGTCTGAATAGACAAATACACACAGCATTATGTCTAAATGTCCGTTTTGTACAGTATTCATGTAAACTATGTCGGTTATGTCTTAAACAGTTGTGAGTGTATCGGATGTGCATCAGTGCAATCGTATCCGCATGTCATTGGACATGATCCGACGTCTTAAAGTGACAAACCGTGGATAATAAACCTTAGGCGGTCTGTGTCCTTAATATTGATCAAGTAACAAAATAAAAAGAGAAACGCATTCACTGATTGTTAATAGCTTTAATAAGGATTAATTGTATTCATACAAATAAATATGTCTGCTTGAAAGAATAAAGAATGATGTATGCAAGTAGTTATAAAGAATGCAAATATCATTCATTGAAAAGAAGACTGTGTTTTACTTTAGGAAACGTGGTTTTAATGAGTTTTCTTTTAAAAGAAATACATGGTTAGCTTACATTTAATTCATTAGCCTAGATCCAAAGACTGTTTATTCTTATTTTCATTGGGATTTATTATCCCTTTATAATATTTTATCCCTTTATAATATTATCCCTTATCAAATACCAACGAGAAATTGTTTTCATGTTACATTAAACAACTTTAGAACAAACTAAAATCTAAAATACTAAAATCTAGTGTTGAGTGTTCATGCGATATTATACATTGGGAGTGTTGTGAAATAAATTGATGCATAATAATCGTGATAATCGTTAAACCGTGATTATTTCTCAGACAATAATCGTACTTACAAAATCTGTAATCGTTGCATCCCTACCTGTATGGATGATTAATTAATTACTAAATGATTATAATCCGTTGTATTTAGTTGTCCATACAGACACATTGGCCACGTATCCCCTTTACGGGTAATTTTAATCTGTGTATGCGATTCCTGATCATATTCATGATCAGTTATTAAAATTATATTCCTTTTATTTGAGCTAGAATCACTACACATATGTATGTATGTGCTTGTGCAAGCTGTCTGTTCAAATATTTAGCAGGTGCTACTCAGCCTCTGTAACGGTATTGATTCTCTCTTCTGACACTGTCTGTCTCAGCGCTTAAGCACAGCAGATATCTTCCCTCCCTCCATTATTCATTCATTCTGTTCCTCCAGGCATCTTTCTGCCTGAGCCTGTCAGCTGGCACCCTAATTACATCAGATTGCCAAGCAACCTTTACTCACTATATCTGTGGTTTCATGTTGATTGATTAGATAGTGTGTGGTCTACTAATCGCCAACCTGCCCTGCAAAACCTGTAATTTGAGTGGTGAATTCAGTAATCATTCATATTTCTGTGCAAAAATTGTCTTATTTACTAATCAACCGCATCCATTTTAAACAGTCGCTAAATGTGGTAAACTCACACTGAACCATGATTATTGAAGTCACTCACAAATTTTTTAGCGTAAACATGCTTTCTTTTTATGTAAATTTTGCTCATAATAGATTGTGCCTTATTCACAATCCATCTGCCTGCTGGCAATTAGCATCAAACTATTTAAATCGCAAACTTTCACTCTTTTTGAATATAGAACTTTATTGCATAGACAAAAATAGCTGAAATATTTAGCAAATGTCTTCTTTTGGTTAAAGAGATTTCAATTGACTTTCTGAGACTCCATGCAAAGAATAACCAGGATTTACATTCATTATAGATTTTTTTTTTTTTTAAACCTTTGGGGTCAGCAAATGCGTTGGCGCATTCGTCTCGATTTTTTTTCACTCGAATTTAAATGTACTTAAAATACTCTGTAATTTCTGGTCATTCTGACTTAAGTAATATGAAAAATAAACAGTTGAATATCTTCTTTTTTATGTGTCAAGTCAAGTCAAGTCACATTTATTTATATAGCGCTTTTCACAATACAGATTGTATCAAAGCAGCTTCACAGTGATAACATGACAGTAGTACAACACAGATAAGTAATATTGTTAAATGGTAAAAAAAAACCCGACTAAGCAAGCCAAAAGCAAGGCAAAGCAAGGAACCAAAACTCCATCAGATTGGATGGAGAAAAAACCTTGGGAGAACCCAGGCTCTAGTCGGGGCCAGTTCTCCTCTGGCTTACATTCATATTGTTTATATATAAATATTAAATATAAATATTGTTCATATATAATATGGAGCCATAACATATCGCCAGCGTTGAGTCGTGTCCACTTATGTGTCCACTTACAATCAAAATAAAACATTGTGCTTTTGTAAAATAAAGAAAACAAACAGGGTGTGCTTTCTGGCTCTTCGGCACCATTTGTTTTGCAGCACATCTCTAAACTTAAAAACAACTATATACCTTTATAAAAACAACTGAGCTATATATCTTTATAATCATTTAAGTGTATACTTTTAATGCTCATAACAAAAACAAGTATTCTCTGTTTGTGTAATCTATATAAAAAAAGCGAGAGTCTCACATCAGCTCATTATCTTTTTATTTGATCACGCCCACTGAGAGCGTGCGCTATTCAAAAGCAAATAATCTAAGGCAATACATGCAAACATGTCAACACCCCCACATCAACATTGGAATTGCCTGTGGAAATTATTTTATTTATTAAATGCGTTGGCACATTTCGCTCAATTTTTTTCACTCGCTTTAAATATACTTAAAATACTCTGTAATTTCTGGTCATACAGACTTAAGAAATATGAAAAAAATAAAAAGTTGAATATCTTAAATACGAGCGACGGATCAAGCTGATGTAGATTTTTTTATTATTAAGTGCTTTGTTGTAATTGTGATATGGAATAGCCTGTGGAATGTAAACTGCAAAAAGACTGTTTAAATATGAATCGCTTTCTGTGTGTGAATAATGGTGCTTTTCCATTACCAGTACCAGCTCGACTCGGCTCGGCTTGACCCGCTTTTCGTTTCGTTTTCCATTGCAGACAGTACCGCCACAAATAGTACCCAGTCGCCATAGCGACGCCTTTCGTTCCTCATTGCCCTATTAATCTCTTGCTGGATCCTTTCTTTGGCCACCAAACAAAGGAATGTCTGCACCTCCTCGTTTGACCACGGCATATTCTTCAGAGACTTTTAAACAGTGGAAAACCAAACAAAGGTGAGCCGAGCCTAGTCTGAGTCGAGCTGGTACTGTGTAGTGGAAAAGGGCCATAAATTTTACAACAGATTTTACCAAACTATATTGCTATACTGAGATGAGTAAAAATCGACTGAAATATGTTGAAATAAAATTATTTGTATAAGCAACTTAAACTGCAAATTAACATTTATATGGCCTAATAACATAAAAACAACACGATCTAATGAGCACAACACGATCTATCCATAGCACAAAATGAATACAAAAATAGCACAAAAATAGTTTTTGCATAAACACTGTAAACCCCTTGGGTAGAATTAGGTGTGTGGAGTGTGTGTGTATTACGCGCCATAAAGTGCGTAACATATGCACGCATAAACTGCGTATCATATGCACGCAAAATCTATTTTTGGTACGAGAAATTACATTTGTGCTATAGACACACTTTCATGAGATTGCAACGATATGCCTGTTTTACAGGCGAAATATGAAAGACAACATTTCGTTGACTACTGTTTACTGTAAAATAGACTACTACCACATCAAATAAGCTTTTGTTTTTATAGTTATTATAGTGTTTGTTTCAATGGAGGCTTTATTCAATTTAATTAATCCTTGAAATAAGTATGATAAACTTAAGTTTTTATAAAGAAAGATTACACTTGAAATTTTGTTACAATTTTAATTGTTGTTGTAATAGTAACCTTTTTAGTAAATCATTTATTTACAAGGTAGATGTAAACTAAATCTTAAAAGCTCAATATAAGACTTCTCTTTAAATTATTTTTATTGTGTTTAATTAGTGAGAAATTTGGGAAGAGGATACATATCCAAAACTTTCTGAAAATACAGTATGAATTAACTACACAATTACTAGAAATGTTTACCTTGGATATCACAAAGACCCCAAAACACCTTAGACCGCAGAGGGTTAATTGATCATTGCAGTTGTTAATGTTATGACTGGACATATATTCAGATTCCTGCAGTAGTCACACGTATTTTGCATGATTTTAATGAGCCAATCCAGGAGTCTGAAATCACATGAGTGCAGTACAATCAGAGTAATGTATGGTAGATTGCAGTAGCCTGCTACATCCTCGATAGCCTGGTACTCAGACAAAGTGTGCAAATTGTGTTCAGCATAGATTTGCTGGCCACATTTGAGTCATTATTTGAATTCCTAAATAGATCAGGAAGCACAGTATGTCAGTGTCTGTATGCAAAATATATTTTTCAATATGTGCTGACAAAACTCATGTGAGCTTCTCTAAAATACAACATTTTTTAGTCCTCATATTAGCTACCCCCGGAGTCATAACTGAGTGCTGCCAACAGACGAAGAGTACTGAAAAGTGTTGATGGAAAAATACCACACCTATTTTATTCATTGAATATCTGTGCTTGCTATGTATCTTTTGTGCTTATCAACTTGGTCTTTAGCTTATCAATAAGTTACAATTCTGGCAATCAACTCTCTAAAGTCTCACTTCACTTGAGGAAGGCTAATTGTGTGGGGCACGTGTGTTTCTGGTTATTAATAGAGTGCTGCCAATAAAGAGCATTTCAAATCTGTCACTATTATGTAGAACCATATGCTATTTACTTATTGTCTGATTTTAGTGAGAATGTTACATTGGGGTGAAAGTACTTTTTAGTAGCTGAAAGCATTACCAAATGTAAAGGGTATTTGTAGAACTTTGAGAAATACGGGCCTTCGAAATTCTCTGGAAACTGCAGCATTCAGTGAACAGATACTACACTACAACCTCATTTCCAGAAAAGTTGGGACGTTTTGTTAAATGCAATATAATCAGGAATCAGTGATTTGTTAATCCTCTTGAACCATTAGTTAACTGACACAAGTACAAGTAAAAGATTTACAATGTTTTCACAGACCAACTAGATTGTATTTTGTGAATATTAATACATTTCGATTTTGTTTTCGAACAATACCTTTCGAAAGTGAAAAGTTGATTGAATATCCAAGTTAAACTGTTTTGAAACAGTCAACAATAAGTAGGTGAACTAGTAATAGGTGACGGTCTCGTGATTGCAAGCAGTCTTTGCAAGCAAAGACGGGTCATGGCTCACCACTTTGTGCCAAATTTACTGAGAGAATTGTCAAAAAATTTAATAAAATTTATAAAGCAAGATTGCAAATAATTTACAGTGGGGCCAAAAATATTTAGTCAGCCACTGATTGTGCAAGTTCTCCTATTTAAAATGAGGAGAGAAGTCTGTAATTTTCATCATAGGTACACTTTAACTATGAGAGACACAATGACAAAAAAAATAAATAAAAATTACAGAAAATCACATTGTACGATTTTTAAAGAATTTATTTGTAAATTATGGTGGAAAATAAGTATTTGGTCAATAACAAAAGTTCAACTCAATACTTTATAACATAACCTTTGATGGCAATCGCAGAGGTCAAACGTTTCCTGTAAGTCTTCACCAGGTTTGCACACACTGTAGCTGTTATTTTGGCCCATTCCTCCATGCAGATCTCCTCTAGGGCAGTGATGTTTCGGGGCTGTCGCTGGGCAACACGGACTTTCAACTACCTCCACAAATTTTATATGGGGTTGAGGTCTGGAGACTGGCTAGGCCACTCCAGGACCTTGAAATGCTTTTTAAGGAACCACTCCTTCGTTGCCTGGGGGTGTGTTTGGGATCATTGTCATGATGGAAGATCCAGCCACGTTTCATCTTCAAGGCTCTCACTGATGGAAGGAGGTTTTCTAAAAATCTCATGCATCTTTTTGCAGAAAAACAGTCCCAAAGCATTATGTTTCCTCCCCCATGCTTCACAGTAGGTATGGTGTTCTTGGGATGCAACTCTGCATTCTTCTTCCCCCAAACACAACAAGTTCAGTTTTTACCAAAAAGTTCTACTTTGGTTTCCTCTGACCACATGATATTCTCCCAATCCTCTTCTGGATTATCCATATGCTCTCTGGCAAACTTCAGACGGGCCTGGACATGTACTGGCTTAAGCAGGGGGACACGCCTGGCACTGCAGTATTTGAGTCCCTCTCTGTGTAGTGTGTTACTTGTGGTAGCCTTTGTTGCTTTGGTCCCAGCTCTCTGCAGGTCATTTATCAGGTCCCTCCGAGTAGTTCTGGGATTTTTGCTCACCATTCTCATGATCATTTTGACCCCACGGGATGAGATCTTGCGTGGAGCCCCAGATCGAGGGACATTATCAGTGGTCTTGTATGTCTTCCATTTTCTTACAGTTGCTCCCATAGTTGATTTTTTCACACCTAATTTCTTGCCTATTGTAGATTCAATCTTCCCAGCCTGGTGCAGGTCTACAATTTTCTTCCTGATGTCCTTCGATAGCTCTTTGGTCTTGGCCATGGTTGAGTTTGGAGTGTGACTGTTTGAGGTTGTGGACAGGTGTCTTTTGTATAGATAACAGGTTCAAAAAGGTGCCAATAATACAGGTAACGAGTGGAGGACAGAAGAGCTTCTTAAAGAAGTTGTTACAGGTCAGTGAGAGCCAGAAATCTTGCTGGTTTGTGGGTGAGCAAATACTTATTTTCCACCATAATTTACAAATAAATTCCTGGATTTTTTTTTTCTCATTTTGTCTCTCATAGGTAAAGTGTACCTATGATCAAAATTTACAGACCTCTCTTATTATTCTTGGTAGGAGAACTTGCACAATCAGTGGCTGACTAAATACTTTTTGGCCCCACTGTAGGTCTTTCGCCATCTACCATACATAATATTGTGAAAAGGTTTGTGTTACAACCATCAACATTTTGTTAATGTTTACGGTAACACTTTATTTGAAGGGGTGTGCATAAGGCTGCCATGACACTGTCATAAACATGACATAACACCTGTCATGAACATGAAGGAGTCTTTATGAATGTTTATGACTGTTGTCATTAAGTGTCATTCGGTAAATTATGACACTTTTAATGCAAAGTTGACATTGTTTAAAATGTCTTTGTTATGACAACTTGACATTAACCAAAAAATCATAGTCCAATGTTTTCCACTTTACTTGAGGTAAAGGGAAATATTAATGACACTGTTGTTAAAGCATTTGACAGTGTAATTACCCTTAATGACATCTTTAGAACTAGTACAATGTTTTCCACTTTACTTGAGGACAAGTCAAATATTCATGTCACAGTTATAATGGTGTCATGACAACCAAAGTTAAAACCAACAATAACATATGATAGGCTAATGTAATGTTAACACATTACAGGTTAACAGGTTATGATTTCTTTTTATTATGTCAAGTTGTCATAACAAAAGACATTTTATGTCTTTGTTAATGTCAAGTTGTCATAACAAAGACATTTTAAACAATGTCAAATTTGCATTTAAAGTGTCATAATTTACCGAATGATACTTAATGACAACAGTCATAAACATTCATAAAGACTCCTTCATGTTCATGACAGGTGTTATGTCATGTTTATGACAGTGTCATGTCAGTCTTATGTACACCCCTTCAAATAAAGTGTTACCATGTTTACAAAATACAAATAAGCTAATCAGTGATTTTTTTTTCTTTTTGTCCGTTAAAACTGCAGCCCGCAGTTTTTCCTCTTTGTCGTCATCTCTGTTTCGAAATCTGCAATTGCAGTCATTCGCGAAATTATCAACTTTCCGTAAGTTGTACTTCAACACCCTCGACATGGCACAACACGGATGAACAATATTTGAGGAGAGTGTGCAGTTGTCAGTCACTGCGCCGGTCTGGATACTGGCATTCAGAATCACAGATTATTCTTATTAGAAGTATGACCAACATAACAATTTTCACTGGAAAATGTTATTTGAACAAGTAACATCCACTTTTGTTCTGGTTCTGACATTGCAGTAAATTGTGCTGATTAAATCTAACAATCACTTATCATATTAATGCAAAAAGTCGTGCAAATTATACTTTGTTCTCAAATTATTAATGTTAACAACGTCAGCATTGCGTGACTACATGTAAATGTCCTCCAATATTATCATTGTTTCTGCAATTAAAAACATTATTACAACCTTACCGCTTTGAATTGAGCTAAAGCAAGCAGACAGTTTTGAACACTGGCTGGTTATGTATTTTTTCAAATATGTATTTTGGATAATGTTTAACCAAAAAAAGCTACGGACTGCAGCTTAAGTTTACCAAATGTAATCACATAATATTTCTGTAAATGGGGTTGTATTTATGAAGCTGCTTTACATTTAGGATGCTGACTTAAATGATAGCCACCAACATTAAGGCATGAGACTACTAGGCAGCTCACCAGTCTTTGTAACAGTCCTTCAGTATGTTTGAGATTGATGTGTTTATACCTGGATGGCCTCCTCTAGTCTGTAGTCCTGAGAGGTCTTAAGGAAAGTGATGACATGCTGAGGACTGAACTGGCACAGTAGATCCACTAAGAGCTCGTGAAGATCTGAGCCCAATCTTAGAACAGTCTGAAGATTTAGACCCTCTCTGGAGCTGTTACAGAAAGAGAAAACCATATTCTTATGAACAGAACACATATTTGAGGAAATCATCACAAAACACTATGAGAAAAATAGGGATTTTTAATAGGGTCATTTATTTGATTCAATAGGCTACAGTTGTGGGCATACACAGCAAACAAGAGCATTCTGTTAAAGGCAACGGCTCTCATAAAAACCTTCAACAGTCCTTCAAAACCAACTTCAAGTTATTGATGTTTAAGTCAACTGGCTTAAATGTGCAGAGAACAAGATCAACAGCCAGACCAAACCAAGGATATACAGTATACTCAAAAGTTTTCTGATAGCGACATTGGTTTTACCTAACTGAGTAAGAAAGATTTTTTGTTGTTGATTATGAAAAAAAGAGTTAATTGTGCATTACATTTAAAATCTGCTCACATTGTGAGCGATTCAGCGATTCTCTGACGCAGTCGGCTTGCCATTGCAAGTTGGCCCATGTCAAAGTTGCTCAAATCTTTATTCCTGTCACATCCAACACATTGATTAGAAGAACTGATTGTTTTCTTACTATCTAATCTACCCAGACCTTAAAATGTGGCATTTTTAGGAGATGATACAAGATTGCTCCACATTGTTATTGTCATATGTCATTTGTGCATCTCCCTCTTGATCCTCTCTCCATTTCTCCTTCTCTCCAATCAAGTTTTCATGTAGTGTGGGTTTTCTCAGATCTCAATCACAGAAAAGCTCTCAAATGAAAGCCTAATCAGCCACAATCAGATCCTGCTGTATGAGGCATGTGATCATCACATTTGAGATGTACTGTTCTACTCTGGTATGGCCCTGTCTTAAAACTTAAGAAGGTGTGTGAGAATGAAGGATGATGTTTTTGAAGTGTATAAGGCCGTAAAAATCACAAAGAACATAAAAAATGATGGATTCTGAAAGTACACTGAATCATTACATTAAGTTTCTGGCAGGTGTTTTCTTATCAAAGTGATAGTAAATGCAGTTTTTGTAAATAATAGAGCCAAAAAATAATAACTGTTCAATCATCCTCATGTTGTTCCAAATATGCACAACTTTCTTTGCTCTGTGGAACATAAGAGAAGATTTTTTTCAAAAATATTTGTGCCCATGTACAATACAAGTCAATGGGGTCCAAAACAACATTAGATCCCACTGACTTTCATTGTAAGGACAAAAAAACACAAAACATTTTTTTTTTCAAATGATCAAATTCAAATTTTGATCAAATTAAATTTTTTTGTAGTTATTGCTTGCCAACGTAAATTAATTGATACATTGGCCAATAACATATATTTTTCTATGTGTAATAATACATATCATACATGTTGGTGAATTGCCCATGAAAAAACTGACATGAAATATTAAATATTTTTTTAACCATTTTAAAATGTCAGTCATTTACACATTGCCCTATATTTAACTTAACCATTTTAACTTAACCCTATATTTAACTTAACCATTTTCGAGAAGTCATTATTTCTAAGTATTTTATAGATGCTTTCTTCAAATTACAATTTGTGGATTTTCAATCTAATTCCGCCTTGCCTAGAGGAAGAAAGACTTGGCACAAGACTTGGAAATGGCACCGCTTATGCTGTTCTCCTTGTAGTTACATTTAAAGTTTCTGCCAGAGGGCAGTTTTATAGTGAAGTCTGTAGTGTATCCTTATCATTCCTGAGACTGATTTCATCACTACGAGAGTTCCCAGAGTGCTTACACTAGAACAGGAGGTCTTTATTTATACAAACTACCCTGAATGAACTCAGCTCTGTTGTCCAAGATGAGATTCTGTGACAAATTGAGATGGGAGGTTTCTAAGGACGGGAAGATCATGGGGAGAACACGCTTTGAGGCCTGGCCTGAGAGGAGACAGCAGTCACATAGGGAGAAACACAGTTAACTCAATTTTTTTATCACAGATGAGTTTTGCCCCTGAGGTGCCATATGTCCTATAAAGGTCACCGTGGGTCAGCTACAGCAAAATCAGAGTTGTATCTGGGTCTGCTGTGCTGCAGAAATGAGTAAGCATTGATTTGTGGCTGTGTCTGAAACTAAAGCAGCTGTAAATTGGGGCAAATACTAATACAGATGCTAATTTATATATTAATAAATATCATAATATACACACACACACACATATAATATGTAAACAAAGACTTTTATGCAATTAGTTGATTTTACAGCACTAGTACCAACAAAAGTAAATTCGTGTCAATTTTGATTTCAGGATGGCTTTAAGAGGACTAAATGATTGTCGAAGCTCGGGCATTTATCACCAGAGAAGTCTGTTGTTTCACCGGAAGACTGAGTTACGAAAAATATATAAATTGAAATAAACAAAAAAAAAAAAAATAAATAAATATAAATAAATTGAAATCAAATACATAAATTAATTATTATAAATAAATTAATTAAATAAGCATCGATGAATCCTTCACAATAAGATCAATAACATGCATTTAAAAAATATAAAAGGGTGAAATTTTATTTCATGCTGACTTAAATTAAACAATTTACCAGTATCACACTCGGTAGGGATGCACTGTAACAACTGGTCATTGTTTTAATTTTGTAACCTGTTATAATCTATCAAGTTAAAAAATTACAATGACATTAAAAAAAAATAATAATAATATATATATATATATATATATATATATATATATATATATATATATATATATATATATATATATATATATGTATATATGTGTATATATATATATATATATATATATTAAAATACATTCAATTGCTTAGAATGCAACAAATTAATTTAAGCCTCTTAACACAATATATGTATTGTACAGTATAAAAAATTGTCATTCAACAAAAAGAATCAACATATAAAAATGGGACATGAGCATGTATAATATAATTAATTAATCAGCTTTGGTACTGATATATTGTGCGTTAGGATGTCTCCATGAACTCCATTAACAGTAAGGGATAGATCTATAGGATTTTTCTATCGTCCACCAAGTGAAGATTACAAGTCTGATGGCCAAATCTCTTCAAAATAAATCGAATTAATCAGATTTCATCCAATCAGAAAATCTCACCGTAAAAAGATAAAAAAATAAAAAAAATGTACATGCCTGTAAATGACAGTTCAGCAATGAAAAAAAACCTAATAGTGTCAGTTTGTCAACAGCAGCAAATACAAAGCTCATTACAGATACCGATCTTAATCCTTGAGTCCTGTTTGTCATAGGCAGAAGAAGAACGACACAAGCTAAAATGTGGGGTCGGGTGTAACAGACTCCGGGACAATAAAAAGGTAAGTAAATTAAATACTACTGTAGGTCAAGATAAATGGATGTGTGGCAGAGATAATTTCAGAAAAGAGATGAAGTAACAATGTTTGAGACATATGATGACAGAGTTAAAAGAACTGCAGCTGTTCAGCAATAAATGCATTTACCTATGCAATAGTGTAGTTGGATAATAGGCAGTCCAGGTTTATTTTAGCTAAATTATTTACACTGCAGATCCTATATTTCTAATCGTTACTGCAGGACACATACAGTATATTTGACATCCATAGTTCTCTGAAAATTTGTGGCAAGAGGTATTTTCAATAATC
The DNA here is from genome assembly GCA_030378365.1 of Hybognathus amarus. Lineage (NCBI taxonomy): Eukaryota > Metazoa > Chordata > Actinopteri > Cypriniformes > Leuciscidae > Hybognathus > Hybognathus amarus. The sequence continues at coordinate 105,964 of JAQIUQ010000803.1, read as the reverse complement.
ATGCTTACATGCAACACAGAGAGCAGGTACGTATGTAAAAGGCTATTGTTATATGCTATTATTACCTGGGGTCCAGGAGGCACTTCAGAAACTGGAACACCAAATAGTCATCCTGCAGACACAGAGAGCTCAACATCAAAATATGATTCACTTTCAAACAGATTACAGTAAATATTGCACAAGAGGGGTTAATAGAGTACCACCAGATGAAGCCAGATAGGTGTCTTACAGATTCAATGTTTGAAATGAGATATCATGTACATCAGACATTTTAGTGTCCAAGTACGCACTACAAGAATCCAGAATGTGACCTTTGATATTTTAGCGTCTTTGTTCCAGGAAAATGTTGTCGATGTAGGCATTTGCTAAGACTCTAGTTACAGTGGGCACTTGTAAGATTAGTTGAACAGGTATCTAGTAGAGATCAACTGATTGACCAGTATTGTCAATTAATCGGCACCAAGTAACCAAATTGCTGGAATGACGTAATCGGCAACCCCCCCCCCCCCATTAAAAGAGAACGAAAAAAAATACCAATGGTGGATAGGCAGGTAAAGCTAATCTACGGGTAAGTAAAGGTTGGAGAGGAGAATATAAACCTTCCCCTTTAAACCCTGCATACTTCTTTACTCCGAAATGAAAATGGAAAGCAGAGAACACACAAAGTGTAGCACTACACAAACTAATACTCACGATGGAACCCAACAGAGAATAAGGTTTCAGATAACACCTGTCTTTGCCAAAATGCCAGGAAAACCAGCACTGTTAATTTTTTTAAGATCAAATCAATATCAATATAACCAGCAAGACAAGTAGTTATATATGTATTTACATATACCTATCACAAACAGTTACAGTACATATTTAGCAAAATTTCACAAACAGCCATATACTTAGCAAATATTGTGTGTGTGTGCGTGTGCGTGTGGCTGTCTGTTACAGTGACAAGAGTTTAAGCCTTTCATTGCTGTGTGACTTTTCTTGCATTAAAGGATAAAGAAATCTCTAAGTCCTTGTTTCTGCATAACAATTTTGTATTTTTAATGACAAAATATGCATAGAAGCCACAAATGTATAGTTTGCTTTAAATAAAATGAAGATTGTATTGGTAATTGAAGCTGAATTAATTTAAATTGCATGTGCTTTAATTCAATGTATTTGTTTTCCTTAAAATTTTAAAACACTAACCCCAATTGGTAACACTTTATTTGAAGGGGTGTGCATTAAGGCTGTCATGACACTGTCATAAACATGACATAACACCGGTCATGAACATGAAGGAATCTTTATGAATGTTTATGACTGTTGTCATTAAGTGTCATTCGGTACATTATGACACTTTTAATGCAAAGTTGACATTGTTTAAAATGTATTTGTTATGACAACTTGACATTTACAAAGACAAAAATGTCTTTGTCATGACAACATGCCATTAACCAAGACAAAAATGTCTTGATTACTGACAACTTGACATTAACGAAGACAGAAATGTCTTTGTTATGACAACTTGACATTAACCAAAAAATCATAACTAGTCCAACGTGTTACACTTTACTTGAGGTAAAGGGAAATATTAATGACACTGTTGTTAAAGCATTTGACAGTCTAATGACCATTAATTACATCTTTACAACTATAGTAAAATGTGTTCCACTTTACTTGAGGACAAGTCAAATATTCATGTCACAGTTATTATGGTGTCATGACAACCAAAGCTAAAACCAACCATAACATATGATAGGGTAATGTTAACACATTACAGGTTAACAGGTTATGATTTCTTGGTTATGTCAAGTTGTCATAAACAAGACATTTTTGTCTTGGTTAATGTCAATATGTCATAACAAAAGAAATGTTTTGCCTTGGTTAATGTCAAGATTGCCATGACAAAGACATTTTGTCTTTGTTAATGTCAAGTTGTCATAACAAAGACATTTTAAACAATGTCAACTTTGCATTTTAAGTGTCATAATTTACCGAATATAGACACTTAAAGCTATTATGGTATACAATGAATGTAAAAATCGGTCAGAGAAACCTGAGATGGAAGGGAAGTTTTAAAAATCTCATCCCCGCCCCTCCACACACACACACACCCCTCCCCTTTGTGCTACCTGATCCCCAAGCTATGTCACGGATGAGTTCATGTCAACAACACAAGACTAGCAACACATGAAATGTTCTAAGATTTTGTCATAGCAGCACACAGCGCATATTGTTCAAATTCCGGATCAGCTTGAACAGAAACCCGCTAGGCATACTGAAATATATTCACGCACTTTTAGAAATATAATTACTTTGACACCGTGATCGCGATGCTAAACGCTAAGCATTGCCAATGCCGAACCGGCAGCATGAACAAGTTGGCAAACTGGTAAAAAGCTATGTAACACACGTCACAACATAAAAGTTTAAATAAATGTTTACCTGCTCAACAAAAAGTCAGCGTGCCCGTGTCAGGCATCGGATTTTCAGTGCCAGATCTCCCTGAAGCTTCCTCCAACAGTCAATGTTGGACCCTGTATGTATCCTACTTAGAGTCCAGCGTCACATTTTTTCTTTATCTCCGCTCTTTCCTCCACATACTTTCTCTTTCGTCCAAACTTTACAGTAGGGGCAAGCAGGGGCCGCTTGCTGCTGTCGTTTATATTTTTATCCAATGCTTTATCAAGTGCTGATATGACGCTACTTAGCTACTATAGACTGTCTGTCAGCTGCACTTGCTCGCGTAAGGAGGAGGGCGAGTTGAGGTGCGGTTCGGGTTGGAGATGCGAGCGCCAGGCGGAGTTTCAAGTGGAGCTGGTGATTGGATGAGAGCAGTTGACCAATGTAAGCTGTCCGGCCACACAGCTTACATTGGTCAAGCTTCTCTGCGTCTGTACAGCCAATAGAGTGAATGGATTTTTTTTCATTCTTTTTCTATTCATATTCACCTTTTTCCTCACTTCTCCGTGGGAAGCGCCATAGCGGCGAGTGACTTCCGGTAAGATGCTCTCAACTTCCGTTAATTAATTGTTGTCAGCTAAAAGCAGTTACGAGTGATGGCAAATAGTGGCGGCTCTGGTAGAATTTGTGCCGTTAAAGGCTGTCACAACAGCTACAGAAAACTAAAAAAACTTCTGGATAATGAGTGTTACGACCACAAGCCAACAACAAGAGCGGAATGTAAATGCCCGAAACCATTTAAATTGCACAGGATGCAATCCGACGACGAGGGCAAAAGACAATGGCTCGCAGCACTTAGTTTGAAATTTCCGCCCCGTAACATACATGTTTGCTCATTCCACTTTGTGGACAGAGAGCCAACAACGGAAAATCCATATCCTGAACTTTGGCTTGGATATGATCGGCCAGTAAGAAAGAAGAGAGACGACGAACTTGTCCGGACGAAGGTGAGACTATTCAATGCTAACATGCGGGTCTTCAATATAACGTTAGGCATATTAATCGAAATGTAGCTTATGACACGGATACAGTATTTACAGTACCAAGTTGTCATTCTGTGTGCTAGAAACCAGCGTTTCCTTCATCACTGTGTGTTCATTTAACAAATGACTCTTTAGTAGCGCGAATTGATCACAGAATGCCGATTAAAGTCATATGAAATACAATTATAATACAATTCTAAGTTATGAGTAGCTACTGTATACTGTAACTTTCAGTTATTCTTTTTCAGCTGGCTGACCGAACAAATATTCATATGGTAGTAAGCATTTTTTAAGGGGCAATTATACATTATAACAGGAAAATGTACCTTTTGTTAAAAAAAAAAATATTTGTTTAAATGAAACATTCGGACTTACACACTTGTGAATAGTGTTTTGAATCAGTATGACGAATCGTTTAAATGAGTTAACTTTACGCTCCACTTTAAGTTTTTAATACTGCGCAGTTGAGGTAATTTTTTATTCAAATTAAATATTTAAATTAATATGTTTTATTCAGTTCCACTTTAGACAAAGAGGTCTGAGTAATAGATTTTTAACTGAATTATTTTGGCAGCAGAGTGTAGTCTGTTTGTTCATTTGAACAGCTGCAGCAGTAGCTAATAGATATTAAATCTTATTACAGCTCAAATATCAATGTTTTACAAAAAAAATACATGTCAGCAATTGTTTATGCTCATTACGAAATGAAGGAAGAACTCACAAAAACTTCTAAACTGTTTAAACCATTTAAAAGTGTATTAGTGCTAAACTAAAATTATGTGTGATTATATTCTAAAATATATCAATTGTATTAATTGGCTAACTTCTTTTTTGTTGTATACAACTTTTAAAACATTCATAACCATGACCTAGATAATTATAGATCTGGTTATAATAGTTTGTCTGTTTTTACAGGAGCTAGTGTTTACCAAGAGCACACTGGAATGGACGAAGGGAGGCCTGGAGAAGAGAGTCTTGCATCTGTCCCAAGCCCCATGCAATCTAATGTTGATGACCACGGCTGTACATCTAAAAGCTTTGCCTCTGTTGGAACACAATGGGAAGACCACATCTTCGAGGAACATTGTTATAGCAAGAGACAACACCGTGTAACTTATGTAAACCAGTCAACACAGTGTGATACATTCAAGCCTCTTGCTCTGATGAACGACTCTGACTCAAACCTGTACACCGGGCTCCCACTCCACACATTTCATACACTTGTAGCTGTTCTGTGTCCCCATGCGAATGTGGCATACCAGACTGAAGTTGAACAGCAAATCTTGCTCACACTAATGAAGCTGAAATTAAACCTTTTGATAGAAGACCTAGCCATTCAATTTTGTATATCAGTGAGTCAAGTGAGCAGGATCATTTCTTTTTGGATTGACACCATGGCTGTAGTCTTGAAGGATCTGATACCATGGCTCCCCAAAAGAAACAATAAGGGCCACAACACCAGAGGCATTTAAGCAACATTATCATAATGTTACCTGTATCTTAGACTGCAGTGAAAGTGAAATCCAAAAACCAAAGAACCTTGACTCAAGGTCTGAATTCGTACAGTCACTACTATACTTGCAACACTATCAAATACTTAGTTGCTATTGCACCTTGTGGTCTAGTAATGTTCATATCAGCAGCATATGGGGGACGCTGTAGCGAACAAATTTATCACGTGTGACTCTAGCATTCTTGAAAACCTTAAACCGGGTGATGAAGTGATGGCGGATAGGGGTTTTTTGATAAGAGACTTATTGTATGAAAGACGAGTCAACTTGATAATTCCTCACTTTCGCCAACCAAACACAGCTGACAGAAGAAAAAGTCACTTGCAGTCGCAGAATTGCAAATGTAAGAATACATGTTGAAACGTGCAATTAGGAGACTGAAAGTACATAAGGTGTTGTAACAAACATTGCCTATCAACCTTATGCCAAAGATTGATAAAATTCTGCGTATATGTGCAGCTTTAGTGAATCTGCATGGTGACCTGATCCGTGATACAGAAAATTAATGCTCACACTTCACGTAGTCAAATTTGTACATATGTATTTAATCACAATAATTCATATTTTTAATTCTAAACATTTTCAAATCTGTTTTCTGTACACTGTACGTGAATATATATATTTCATAAAAATACTGTGCAAAACCTCTAAACAAGGAACTAATATCAAATAAATTCTAAATGTTTTTGAAAACTTGACACATTGTCAGAACTTTTTTTCTCATACATGTCAGGAGGATCTATATACTTAAAAAAAAACTGTTTATGCTTTAGTTTATGCTTTTCTGACAATATGTTGGTATCTGCCATTCAGTTTGAAGTTGTCCGGCAAATAATTCATCCACTACTCTAGGAAGCATCACGGAGAAGTAGAAGCCTCTGAGACGCTTAACCTGCTCTGCTAAATACTCTGCATCATATGGTACATTTATCAGAATGTGTTCCTTTGATGACCAGACAAGTAGTTTTGCCATTCTCAGCCCAGTACAAAACATTCCTAATTGTACCTGTCTGTAGTAGCCCCTGACTCCATTCCTCTGTAATTCAGGCTTCCCATTAACCACTTTGATGTCACTATAACTCATAGTAAAATGGTCTGCTAAGAGAGGTGGTGGTGTTCTTTAGGATAGGGCACTTTATTTCCAGAAGTTCCACACCATTTATTATGCCATCAGGGCTTGCAGACAGCCATGGCTCTGTCAGGCTGACCCTGGTACCTGAGAGGGACACGAGCAGACCTTGTTCTACAAGAAGGTTTCGAGCTATTACCTCTTTCTCACTCCCATACTTTGTAGCTGCATTACCCTGAAAGCTAGGGAAGAGATGCTCTCTCAGGAATTTATCAGGATTTGTTGTTGCTCGTACTGGTACACCTTTAGCTGAACTAGCAGTTATCCTGATCTGTCTTGCGCTATGCCAAACCTCTGACAAGCTCTGATTTTGTGTTTGAATCTCCAATTCAGCTGCCTGGTCGCTGTTCATCACTATGTAGTTGCTGTAAAATGATTTACATTTACCACAAGTCAAAGTCTCCCCATGTGGCTGGTGGAGTTCTATGCTGTCAATGTCATCGGCCTGCTCTGGTACATTTGCATTGTAGCACTTTTCTAAAAGACTATTCTTTAGTTCAAACAGAGCTTTTGTATCTGAAACCGAGCCGTCTCCCTGAAGTCATGATGTGCGTCATAGCATGGTGTTGATGGTAGCCTTTCTCCCTCCCTTGCTGCTGACGCACCATATGCTTCCTCAGCTCTGTGATGTCTAAATGATATCTGGCTGATTCGTTTCTGTTCATAATTTCTTTTGGTCCCTGCATTCCATCTACGCTGTTCATCAGTGCAAGATATCCCTGTCACACCACTGGCCACTGCATTCTGCACCTTTCAAAAATCAGAATATACATATATACATATATATATATATATATATATATATATATATATATATATATATATATATATATATATATATATATATATATATATATATATATATATATATATATATATATATATATATATATATATATATATATATACACATATATATATATATATATATATATATATATATATATATATATATATATATATATATATATATATATATATATATATATATACATATATATATATATATATATATATATATATATATATATATATATATATATATATATATATATATATATATATATATACATACATACATACATATATATATATATATATATATATATATATATATATATATATATATATATATATACACACACATATACATACATATATATATATATATATATATATATATATATATATATATATATATATATATATATATATATATATATATATGTTTTTACATTTATTATTTATTGCACAGTACATTTTTTTGATGTAAATAATTTTATTATAATTTACATTTATTATAGTTTAAATATTGCTTTGTAAAAATGTATTCATGTTGAATCATGCTGCACAGACTATTTAAATGTAACTTAGTTGCTGTTTGTTAAGCCAGGCTAGCAGTGTACGGTATTTATAAATACCCACCTTCCACAACACAGCAGCAGCATGGCTACAAGACCTACCAGGGCCAGCTACACAGGAGCATCCAGCTGTTTCCACTACTCCGTTACTTTGTAACTCACAATAGTCACATCCATGTGATCGTCCTCTTACAGCGAACACACTGCTGAAGTTTCAAGATTAGTTAATGTATGCTGAAGTTATAACACACTTCCTGTTTCACGTTTCTCGCCATAAATTTGTTTCCTCGCCACGGCCAAACCGTTCGAAGATATCAAAAATCCCCTCGCAATTTTTCATCCTCAATGTCTTGACTTCAGGCTGACCGAGTTTCGTTCCATGTGGATGAATGCTAAAGGAGTATATTAAAGCTCCATTGCGTGCGTTTTAAAAATAACCGCAAAAATCTGACTTCCTGTTGGGCTGGGGTAAAAGTAAGAGTGTGAGGTATAGATGAAATGATGAGATCGACATGTGTACCGAGTTTCATATTATTACACACAAGCGTGTTTGAGTTATGGACCAAGTGTTCGAACCACGTTCCAGGGGGCTGCTGTAGAGCCCCCTGCCATGCCCGGGTACCATCTTCAGCCCGGCTCTGATGGCCGCGGGTTCTGACCCGTGTGCAAAGTTTCAAGAGTTTTCGAGCATGTTAAGGGCCCCAAAAGTGCCCGAATAGTCGCTAGAAAAAGAAAAAAAAAAACGGAAGGAAAACAATAGGGCCTTCGCCCCTTCAGGGCTTGGGCCCTAATTATGTCAACATATGTGACTGCTGGCCATTGACTCATATCATCAATCCAGGAGGTGGCGCTTGTTAGCTTCGTAGGATGAGGGACAGACAAAGTTATGTTGTTTACGGTCTTTGTTAAATAGCTCTGCCGTGCTGCCACCACAAACTTATGTTACCATTGCTTGTAGCCATTATGGATATTGCAGATAGGGCTGGGCGATATGGATGAAAACTTTATCACATGATATCAGTGTTTCATATCGGTCGATATCGATAATTATTGAATTTTTATGACCCATTTAAAATAAGGACCAGGAGAAAAAATCTATTACAATTAAATATTTTTATTTTAAACTTAACCTTCCTCAAATTATAATCCCAAGACAGAAATGTCAACACAACCATGGAAAACTCAAATAATTAAAATCGAGGCTGAATCCAGCTTCTTATTCGCAGCTTCTTATTGGTGGAATGGATAGCGTCAATAAGAAGCTGCGAATAGGAAGCTGGATTCAGCCTCATAATGTACACAGAAGTCACGGTTCGGTTCAGACATCACGGTTCGGTACTATTTTGGTACAATGGAGTGGAAAGCAAAACAGAAATATAGAAGGCATTTTTATAAATGTCTTAAGCCTTGTATTTTTAAATAAGTTTTATTAATAAAGACATATAACTGGTTTATCTAGTGCACTGATAATAGTTTTATATAATTAGTTTATTAAATTAATAAAAGACCTTGTGATTTGTTTTGTTTATTGTACCTGAATTAATTTAAAACTAATTAGCTATATTTCATATCAATATATTTGTTTTCCTTAATTTGAATTGAAACTCTAATTTTGTAGGTCACAGTTTGACAATAAGTACAGTGTGACAAAAGCACAATGTTGTGTTTTATTACGAGTATAGACCTACACAATTATAAGTAGGGCTGGGCGATAAAACGATAACGATATGTATCGCAATAAACACGTGATCGATATCAATAAAAATGTGTTCGATATAACGTTCAATATTTTTTTAGACGGAAGAAATCACAGGTTGCGAAAGCAAGTTTGGTTGCATTAACAAAGGCACACACTATCTGGTAACCTACGACGTGGGGAGTGAACGCGCTAACAGGCACTCATGTAACAACTGTCAGTTTGATTGCGCCATTTCGATGTCTCGTCATTCATGCTGCTGGATTCCTCTTCAGTAACCGGCAATTGATAAACAGTAAATGAGTGCCCTTCATCTGCATGCCGTGCAGGCTGAGAATTGTGAGACATTATTGGATAATTCGCTCTATTCGCGTTTGATGTGAACACAGCATAGAGCTGGTAGAGTCCCGCCCATCCGTAAAACTCCAAGTGGACCTCTAGGTTGAAAAAGCGTCAATGCAAGTAAATGAGAGAAAATTAATTATTTTCTGATCCCGTTTGAATTGTGCCATGAATGTAACATATGTTGTCTGTGAATTTTTATATAATTTCTCATGTAACAAGTTTGACAGTTTATTGTATGATTCTTTGGCTAGCAGTTGTGGAATGGACATAACGAGAAAGACTACACGTCCCATATGTGGCGTGCGCGCTTAACACATTTTCCCTCCACAAATCACGGTTTTCACCACGCTCAACTAGTTTGTCCTCTCCCTGAAAAGAAGGCGGTGAAGCTGCACCAAAGACACAGGCATGTTTAGCGGAATACTGTGCTAGTGGGGTGATGTATATCAAACACGTTCGAAAGAGTTGTAGTCCACAAAGTGCTCTCAGCACAAAGTCTGACCGTATGAAAATTCTACAAGCTAAATTGTAGCATTCTTTTACACGAAACATTATATAAAAAATTCACAGACAACATATGTTACATTCAATTGCAAAATTCAAACGGGATTAGAAAATAATTATTTCTCTCTCATTCACTTGCACTGACGAGTTTCTCAACCTAGAGGTCCAGCGGGGTTAGCTGAAGGGGCGGACTTACCAGCTCTATAATGAAACAGGATGCGATGTCAAGATTGTAATGCTGGAGTGAGTGTGTGCATGCGCAGAGATGTAAGCACGTGCGCGATCTAACTTTGTGTGTGTGTGTGTGTGTGTGTGTGTGTGTGTGTGTTTGTGTGTGTGTGTGTGTGTGTGTGTGTGTGTGTGTGTGTGTGTGTGTGTGTGTGTGTGTGTGTGTGTGTGTGTGTGTGTGTGTGTGTGTGTGTGTGTGTGTGTGTGTGAGAGAGATATAGAGACAGACACGACGGCGAGTGCGAATCAAACAGTGAGACATAAAAACATAAGCTGTCATTTTGTTAATACAGGACATCATTTCAGTCTGCAAAGTGTTTAATTGTGTAGGCCTATACTGCAATAAACCATATAAAACATATATCAACCCCTTTTAAAACAGTCTGTGTGTTCCTATCTTTTGTAACGGTCACAAAAATCATCTCTGACAGTCATCATCAGAACCGCATTGGTTTCCATTTCTTGTCCTCAGAACAGAGCACTAATTGTTTATTTTTAAGTTACACATTAAAAAAGAGAATAAAATGTGTTGGTAGTATTGTTTATACAGAAATCTATTTATAATTCTAATGAGAATAACAAGTTAATTCAAATTAAGGAAAACAAATATTATTGATCTTAAATATAGCTAATTAGTTTTAAATATAGGTAGGCTACAATTTCAAAACATATTCTCAAGGTATTTTATTAATTTAATAAACTAATTTACATAAAACTATTATCACTATAGATAAACTGGTTATACAGTATGTCTTTATTTAATAAAACTTATTTAAAAAATACAAGGCTTAAGACATTTCATGAAAGTGCCTTCTATATTTCTGTTTTGCTTCCACTTCTTTATACCAAAACAGTACCGAACAATGTGCGATGTCTGAATTGGAACCGTGACTTCTGTGTACATTACAAGGCTGAATCCAGCTTCTTATTCGCAGCTCCTCATCCACTCGCTGTGCCACAACAAGAGAAGCAGCTAAAGCAAGAAGCTGAATTCAGCCTCGTTTTAATTATTTGCAGTTTTTTTTTCAGTGGTTGTGTTGACATTTCTGTCTTGGGATTATAATCAGAGGAAGGTTAAGTTTAAAATAAAAATGTTTAATTGTAATAGATTTTTCTCCTAGTCCTTATTTTAAATGGGTCATGAAAACTCAATAATTATCGATATCAACAAATATACGAAACACTGATATTAATAAGTTTCATGAGTTTTCAGCCTATCGCTCAGCCCTCCAATTATAAGTAGACATTCTTTGCAGACTGAATGATGTCCTGTGTATTAAAGGGCGGTTAGCTGCTCTTTTTCTCTTGCATGATTGTGTTTATGGGTGCATATATACATGTATCCGTGTTCTTCTTCTTTTTTAAAAGTCTCATTTTTCATTAATTTCACCTTTATTGTCAGTCCGCAGCTTTCCCCTGTCCCCTGCACGAGCGGATGACTTCCTGAGTCTATGAAAACACTCCCTCAGAATGACGTGAGTGGGCTCAGATTCGTTCGGGCCGGTGTGTTGTGATTGGCTAAACTGTCGCTCACGTCTCAACACATTGCCGCAGCATGACCTTTGCGGGCGAAGCGGTCATGCCAAAGGTGATAACAGATACAGACGGTGGATACACGTAAATAATGATGTGGAGACTGCAGTATCAGTGAGGCAGAATCAAGACCGCGAAAGCCGCGAATGAAATGGAGTAAAGCAGAACTCTCACCACACCCGGCTCTTAATAAAGGTTTCTGAATAATAATTGCTTCATTTTTAACTTAATACACGTTTGATTTGCACAATAGCATCTGACTGGCAATCAGAGCAACTGACTGGCTAACTAATGTTATACCAAATAGCGTTGCAAGTTACAATTTACTTTGATCAGAAATCGAAAATAAAGTCATAAAAGTATATATATGAAAAATACATTACAACATTAGTACTTATACAAAATCCAGGTCCATAATGTTTGTACGCGTCTGCCATTGACACAAAATTATAACTCAGTAGCCCATAAACCCTACAAAGCCACAGCGCTGGCATTTGAAAAAACAAACACAAAAAAAAACAAGCGCTCCGTCGGTAATTATACATGCGAAATACATTTAAAATGATGAAGTCTTAGCCTACTTAATAGTGTGGCCCAACAACTGCTGACTTTTAACTGCTGGTTTCAAAGTTGGATCTGCTTCATGATTCCAGAAACAGTTTCTTGTTTACGTTAATCCGGTTGAACTCGTGGAGATTCTGGAAGCTGTCTCTCGTAAATGCGCAAGCACAGAGAGCTAGATTACCATCGTCACTTTCAGGAATGTAATAAAACACAAATTGTATCCATTGTTGAAGTATAGTGTCGTGGAAACCCGAACACAGAAGACCTGACAGCTGCGTGAAGACTCACTTTCGACACATGCCCTTTCCTGCATATTCCGGAGGGAGGGTTTATGCAAATGTGTGGGTTAGTGACGTACCACGTAACCCAGCTGTAGTCCAAAGCGAGTCGTTTTGTAGGCAATTTTACTTCCTGATTTTTGAAAGATGCATCTCTGCTACACTAAACTTTCAGTGCTGCAACTTTGCAGATACTCTTCATGGACCAATAGCAACATTACACACTATTTGAAATCAAAAAAGTGAAATTGCAGTAAAGCCGCCTTAACAAAATGACAGCGTATGTTTTATGTCTCCACTGTTTGATCGCACTCGCGTCGCGTGTATGTCTCTATCTCTTCACACACACACAAAGAGTTACGGATCATAATGCTTACTCTCTCTGCGCACACACACACTCCAGCCGACTCCAGCATTACAATCTTGACACTCGCATCCTGTTGCATTATGCTGTGTTCACATCAAACGCGAATAGAGCGAATAGAGATTTATCTAAGTAATGTCTTACAATGTATAGCCTGCACGGCATGCAGATGAAGGCACTCATTCCGTTTATCAATCGCGGTTATCAGAAAAGGACTCCAGCAGCACAAGTGACGAGACATCGAAATGGCGCAATCAAACTGAACACCGTTACATGATTGCCTGGTTCACCGCGTCACTCCATGTGCTGCGAGTTACCAGAGAGTGTGTGCCTTTGTTAATGCAACCAAACTTGCTTTCGCAACCTGTGATTTCTTCCGTAGAAGAAAAAATATAAACGCTATATGAACACATTTTTATTCACATCTGGATAATGTCTCCATGGATATATTCTGCTACTTGTCTATCGCCCAGCCCTAATTGCAGCAGTATATATAAACAAATTACTTCGTTTTCAGAGCTGTCCAATAACGCCTATCTGAACGCGTGGGCATAAGCATGCGAACCGGATTCTGAGCATCCTGCCAGACGCCGCAGGCAGAAGCAGGGCAGGGTCGATTCACGTCCAATAAAAGAGGTGAATTGTTAGGATTGTACTATATAACCAGTAACCAGCTTATAAACAGGATATTAATATGAACAATCTTTGAAATCATATACCCTAGCTTTAATGACAACAGTCATAAACATTCATAAAGACTCCATGTTCATGACAGGTGTTATGTCATGTTTATGACAGCGTGCATGTCAGTCTTATGCACACCCCATCAAATAAAGTGTTACCCCTCATTCTCATCTGACACAAATAATTCCATTTCTGTATAAAAATAATACTCCTGACTCTAAAACACATTTGATGTGTAATGCACATTGATGTGTAAAACACACTGAATGTGTAACTTAAAAATAAACAGATTAGTGCTCCTGTTAAGGACAATCCTGGTGAGGAGAGGGGAGGACAATATCTCTGTTGGGTGATAGATTTATCTAATTTAAATTTATATTGTTTCAGAGGTAGCATCTGAATCAGGTAGGGTAAAGCTAACGATATTCTCTGTCTTCTTTATATAAGAAGGAAGATTTCAGAAGGTTGCTACAAGCATACTTTGTCTGGTTTATATGTGCCCTCGTATGATCTTCGTGATTGCCGTTAAATGCTCCATAGTCTTAATGAACTACGAATAACTTAAACAACATTGATGTTATTCTCACACTTCGCCTTCCCCCTGACTGCTAAGAAATTCTTGGAACTTCTTTGTATTTCCCTCATTTCCCTTGTATCTTCTTACTGAGGCACATTTTGTTCCGAACAAGCAGGCTTTTCAATTAGCACCTTCCTGGAAGTGTGCGAAAGATAACAACAAACCCACTCACACACAGCACTGCAGATATGAGCCTAATCCATTTATCTGACGCACACACACACGTGGGCCCTCAGGGGGAGCCTCTTCTCTCTCACAGACATTCACTGACACTATCCTCAAGATGAGTGAGAGGAGAAGAGACAATGCACAAACACATTAACACACACCAAGCTGATATCAAACACACAATACAACACTGACAGGCTCCTTTTTAGAAGTGCTTTTCTGAAGCAGTCCAGCCTGGGTTAGAGATTGATATCTGTGTGTGTGTGTGTGTGTGTGTGTGTGTGTGTGTGTGTGTGTGTGTGTGTGTGTGTGTGTGTGTGTGTGTGTGTGTGTGTGTGTGTGTGTGTGTGTGTGTGTGTGTGTGTGTGTGCTGTGTGTGTGTGCAAAAGTGTAGCATTGAAAGTCTCTGCATTTTGGCAGTAATTTAATAATTGTTCTGATGTCATGGCTGAATTGAGGAAATGTTAACTTGCACGGAAAACAGTATAGGGCGGATTTGAACACTTTCATTTTCACTGTCTGGTAACATGCTAATGGGATAGCAGAGCTTCTTAACACTCTCTATTAGAAGCCAACATCAAGTCCTAGAGCTTAACAATGTTGCATACCTGCAGAGATGTAATGATAGACTGCACCTCATCTGTAAAGTGCTACCGCCACTCAGCTCAGCTGGAGTCTTAGCTGCGTTTAAGCTGACCAAATCTACAAACAATAGAAAAACAATAAGACTACTGATGAGATAAAAAATCATAAGGTTTCAATTACATCACGATTTTACATATGGCGACGAAGTCGCTTTATTTATTTTAGAAAGTAACAGTTTATCCAACATATTAGAGACAAATGAAAATAAATGGTGGAGTATTTCCGATAATCACGGCCAATTCAAAAAGGAGTTTATTACGGCGAAATATGGAGCTCATATTAGAAAATCGTGATAAACTTTTTTCTAGAAACTGTGACACCTCTTTAGATGCCAAACTCAACAAACAATATGCAATTTGGTGCAGTTGCCAATTAAGGCTCATACACTTGCTTGCTACCAAAGCAAGATGAATTTGCAAACCACAGTAAATCAGATGACGCTACCTTCCAAACAGGGAAAAAGCAGAATGCTTACATAAAATGCATTTAACTCTCAGTTGTCATTCCATCACTTACAGTCATATGTGTTAGAATAATGACATCCAAATATGCTAATTCAAAAATCGGAACCTGGCTAGCTTCTGTAATGAGGTTCATGGAAATATAATGCAGTGGCAATACTGAATATTGCAAACCAATGCTTACTTCTGACCTGTAATGGTCCTCTTAAATCATAATCCTGCATATACACTGTCCGTCTGACGGTGACAAGTAGGAGACTGGCCCCCATGGTCTGAACTCAGGGTTTCCCAAGGCTTACATCGTCTTCCTTGTGCCCCTGTCGCCCTTTAGCTTTGCTTACAGTGGGGACACTAAAATATTCAACAATATATCTTTATTGATTTGCCTACATTGACCCCATTATATGGAGATATTAAACTGAGCTTGATGGCATCACTGCTTCTCCAGAGTTGGCTTTATACATTTAAATTAACTAAATAAATAGCTTTCTCAGAAAAACAAAAATAAACCATCCCTGAACTGACTTAAAGCTGGACTCACTGACTGATGATTTTCTTCTTAGACACGAACTTTGTTGCATTATTTTTCCTGTTGGTCACTGTGAGCTGTATTGCAAAGGCGGCTATATGAATAAACAAGCAGAGTTTTGATTCAAAACGTTGCAAAACGCAACAATACAATCATGAGAGAGGCGGCTGAAGTAAACTTTCCTCAAAAGCCTGCTGCTGTATCATATTTTGATTTCTACACTATTTTAAGGCTACATGATTTTTAGAACACATGATGTATGGCACCATTGTAAGTGAACCTAATTTGCTCCAGTCCAGAGGTTAATCTGGAACACATTACTAACAACATAAAAACTATTTGGGACATTCTGACAAGTTTCAATTATAATAAAAGGCATTTTTATTTTAATTTATGGCACACACACACACACACACACACACACACACACACACACACACACACACACACACACACACACACACACATCCCAACAATATCCAAATTTGTGTTGCAGTACTCTGTCAGCAAGTTGATCATATAGGTACTCACAGGCCTATTCAAATACTGATAAAAGTAGGCTGAACTAATAGGACTCCACAAGTTTTATCAAATGACTACTATTAGTCTAGTTGTTCAAGAGCATATTCTTTTGTGCTTTTTGTGACGCCCCAATAAGCAAGATTGCTGTATGAGTTTAACTTCACAGGTATATATATAGCTATTAAAATAGTTTTTTAGTCGACCGACGCGCTCATACAGTTCAGAAATTGTTAAGCTTTATACAGTTTCAGCTCTCAGTACGGCGTTCGTGGTTGACTTATCGAGACTCAATATTTCTAAGATGGCTTCTGTCTGTATACGTGAAGGTGTTGTGTCTCATAACGTATCTTCTTATTAAACGGCTTGCACTTACAAAGTCCACAATGTTATGTTTTGCATGTATGGACCCTCATTATATTTTAGGGTGGGGTCACATGGCCAAAATTATCACGATATTTTCTTATATCAGTTGTTATCGATAGTTATCTACAATATAGGTTAAATCTTTATTCTTTCAAGTTTAAAGGCAGATTTTTGCTCCTAAAGTGAAAGTCGTACAAAACAGAGTGACTGCAGTCTTGGACTTCGAACCACAGGCATGAATGCTCTGATGTTGATGACTGTGGTTCAAATGAGTTTGTCTCGTCTGGCGTCATGAAACATTATCAAACTTCTATTCGACCTCTTGATATTGTTTTATTTAGTAAAATTATCTGCTGGTAACGATTGGTTGGTATTGTCATTGCCCAGCTCTATCATGTTACTTGTGTTAGTGTGGGGCTATTTTGAGCCTTGTTCAGTGGATAATAACTAGCCGACTCTCTTCTTACTTAGTCAATGCCCCAGCACTAGCATTATACCGCGTAAACAGTTCTTAGAGATAAAACCCTTGATCATTATCACCGAAAACAAATCTACAAGAAGAGATTAGCTAATACCCATGTTTTTTGTCACACGAATAGTTCAATGTTCAGTGGAGTTATCCTTTAAACGTGTTCTACTAATTTGAACAATCAGCTGAAACCATCTTGGACAAAGACCATTCACTGAACAAGACGTGGAGAGAGAGGGCACTGATGAGAGACTGCCTGGAGTGCGCTCTACAGGAATGAATTATCTGAAGCCTTGTTTCACCTCCACATCTCAGATGTGTGAAGGCCTTCGACCCCACACCAAATGTTCTGTCCTCTGAGCTGTAGCTTCCCGGCATGGAAGCAGTAGTGTTATGGATATAGTTGGAGAGCTTCCTCCTGGAGATTAACAGACTAAAAGATTAAGCGCAGGATAAACAGGCAATCACAGGAAACAAAACAGCGGAAAAGGGGAGGGAATGAGAGGTTGCAAGTACCTTTCTCAAAGGGTCTTTCAGGGTGGCAGTCGACATACTTTGTCTGCTAAAGGTGCTTTGTTTTCATAGCAAAAATTCTCTACAGATTCCTGATAACCGTAAAGAGCGAACAAAAAAACAAACAACGATAGAAAAGGTTTGAATATTTACGAGTATAAATATCAAAAATTCAATGTCTTCACCTTGAGGAAATCAATACGATACATCAAGGCGCATTTCATCGATTCATTTGATTCTAACTGGCAACCTTGTGGCTTTTGAAGTCTGCGCTCTAGCAATAACACATGCCTACTGTAAGAATTTTTCCTGGTCAGTAAGTTTCATGAACTGATGATTCCGGGGCAAATTACCGTAACTTTTTCTTCTGCTGACTTGAGACTCCTCAACAGAGTAATAGTTCTCTGCCTAATCCTTAGAGGTGAAATTGTCAGTTACATTCTCCTTACTGTCAGTGCAAAAAAAAATACTGGAGAGACATAAATTAGGTTACTTCAATCAGCATAAAGCTCAGTGAGAACAAGACACTGACCATGAAAACACTACTGTTCTAGAAAACTTAGCAAGATTCAGATGGCATTTCCATGTAAAAAAGAAATGATTTCTTCGGTCAAAAAGTACGGTAAAAATTGGATACATCGGTGAACTTATTACAATAAGCAAATATAGCTGCAATACAAGCAGCCATGAATTGGGCTAAGCTGCAAGAGTCGGCAACATATGCCAAAATGGCTAGGAGTGGCAGAGCCTACTTGCAGCAAGGTGCAATTAATGGCACTTATAAAGAGGAACTGGGCAAATGAATGGAGACAAAATCACATGAAACATTAGCTTTTCAATGATTATTAATATTTTTATCGCTTTCAACAACGAATGAGGTGGTGCACTTTGTAAAATCGATACCTTGGTGATCACAGTAAGATGACAATGCAACATGCACAAGTCTGGTGTCAAAATGTGAAGGCACTTGCAGAAAATGAAGCCCAAATAATCATTTTGGCAGCATGCCTTAGATTTATGCTGTGGTATAGCAACAAAGTGTTTTGTTGATTCTCATCATCAATCCGATAAGCTTTTAGCTTGACAGTACTGAAGATGATACTGATTCAATTTTTACAAAGTGGACAAAGGTAACTCAGGAGGAACATTGAAAAAGAGGAGTTTCAAAGAACTAAAGATGGTGAACAGGAAGTTGTAGCTGATCAATGGTCAAACACTCAAGTCATGTTCTTTCGGCATCATACCCAGGTAATCTCATATGTAAGATCAGTTCTTACATTTGCACAATGGCAATATCATCCAAAGTTATTAAGCATCTTTCTGGAAATTAAATTATAACATTTTGACCAACAGGTGTGCCCTGTCTAAAAATACCTTTTGAATACCTTCCAGGGCATGCTGCTCTTATGGCACAAACTGAGTTAACAGTAATGTTAAGACTAAAGCATTTGTTTACAGTGTAG
The DNA here is from genome assembly GCA_030378365.1 of Hybognathus amarus. NCBI lineage: Eukaryota > Metazoa > Chordata > Actinopteri > Cypriniformes > Leuciscidae > Hybognathus > Hybognathus amarus. Next base: position 86,629 of record JAQIUQ010000803.1, on the reverse strand, counting down.
CATTTATTTTACACAAAGCTGTATTGAAGTGAATAGGTTCACCTCTGGTTCATATTATAGCAGCCACCAAGAGGCTAAGTTGACAACTCCTTTTGTGTGTCCTTAAAGTAGAGCCCAATTTTACGTATGTGTGTCAATTTTGGTGAGAATATCATCAAATTGCATCAATAAGTTATAAAACATCTATAGGAAACACAACACAAAATGAATAACCATACACAATGCTTCCTGAATTTTTGATATATTACTACCCCTTACTATCAATATTTTCGCATTTGGGCATTAGCATTAGATAAACAAGCTATGATTCCGGTGTTTATCGCTGGTGCGTTGCCTCCAAATCTGGACAGCGGTTTCGAAAGATATCGCTCAAGTGTTTTTAAGTGAAATTGCCGCACTTACACCAGATTAAAGATACAAACCAGTACATGTTTCGTACATTGACATCAGCAACAATGATCAGGAACTGAAAAATAGCAGGACTCGCAGGTGAAAATTAAGTGTCACTACATCAAAGTGATAAGCGATCTTCTAAAAAAGAAATGTCACCACCTATGCAGGTGGCGCTGTTTCGAAAACTCTCACGGCTCCTCCAGCGCAAATGCTAATGACCCATACGAAGTTTCGTAATAAATACCGATCATGCGTCAAAAAATACAGCATTTTAGACACAGAAATTCAAAATGGCCGACAGCGCAAAGTGGCCGAATCTGGACGTATCTAGTCGAGACTCGGCATGACGCTGAACCTAACAAGACCAAAGTTTATGATTTCTGGACAAACCGTACAGAAGCTTATGAGCAAAATCAGCCATTTTTTCATATCTCTTGGTACTCCAGGTAGGTCGTGCTGCTGCTGAAGCGCAGCATGTTTGCTCTAGCTCATGCTCTGTGATGACATGTACCAAGTTTGGTCTGAATCAGGATCAAGCAGTCTGCGGAACACAGCCTGGCTACGTTGTATTTCACGCGGCTGATTGCAGCAACAATTGGCATTTCAGCATGCTTGTCAAAAATGGTTCATCGAATCAACTCGAATCTCCCATAACTTTTTGTCTAGACTACCTGCTGGAGTATGTATCGGGTGTGATTTTGGTGAAGATCTGACAAACGGCCTGGAGGCAAGCACGCTTGGCAAGTAAGTAGGTTTCTTTGACAGATTCGAAATGCGGCTATGTTTTTATTGTGGAGATGACGTTAGGTAGGATGCATTGTTGCATGAGCTCAGGAATAAGAGGAAAAAGAGGATTTTGTTGATAGGCTTACGTGTTATAAAGTTACTTAGCATAATAGAAGCGAAACTTTGGACAGTTGGTGACCAGTAGGGAATACACTTAAAGAGTTACACCAGAATTGGTGTGTTGAATGACGGCAAACTGTCCTCTGTCAGAAATGTTGAACCAAATTACATTTTCCTCAAAGCCGAGTATCAGGGCTCTGTCACAGACTGAGCGCAGTTTAAGAGAATAATAAGAACAGCAGCTGCAAGCAGCCATGTACCGAGAGCCAGTGCAAAAAAAGTCGGCAACAAACGCCATATAGACACGTGGCAGCGCGCGACGAACTGGCAGCAGATGAGCAATTAAAGCAATTCGAGAGAACGTTGGTATAAATGGCTGAAAAAAAAAAAAATCACAGATCCAGTAACTTTTTAAGAATTTAATGGTTTAAGGCATTTCGGTACAGGTGGTGCATACATTACCAAATCGATGATATGTAAAGATCAGAAGTGAGGTGACAATGACACAACAAAAGTTTGGTGTCAAAATGTCATGCATTGCACACAAGAGCTGAACAGTTCCTTTTGGCATCCTGACCTGAATTTGCTGCTGCCTGCGACATGCAACGGTTTGTCATTGAACAAACCATCACTCATAACTTCAGTTGGCACTGTCTGAAGATGATTGGATTCATTATTCGTGCAAGTGGACAAAACTAGCCCTGGAGGATGTCAAGGCAAAGAGTCGTTTGAGATGTTAAAATCGAGAATGATGCGGTGCAGCATAGTACGGCCAAATGCAGAACTTGGTAGTATCTATGTTTTCGACCATGCACCGCAAGGAATCATTAATAGACAAGTGGCATTTTTAGATACCGATATCTTATTTGAAAGTGATTAGCCTTTTTGCAACTTTTCCATATAACTTTTGAATAGCATTATGTGGCGCTGTTTTCCAAAACTTCTAGGTGCTCCTTCAGCGTGTATTCACCTATATGCACCATCCAGTTTGGTAACAATTCGCTGACGGTCAAAGGTACGGTCATTTTTAGCACGTAATTCAAAATGGCAAACAGCCAAACTAGCCGATATGGGGAAAATTTGACATCATAGTTCAACTGGCATGGCCGCTTTGACACTAGCAACCACCATTTATGATCTTTTGGACAAACCAATCAGAAGTTATAAGCGAAAATCGCATTATTCACATGCCTGACCAGCAGGTGGCCAGCCTAGATCAGCAACATAGCCTACAGGTCGTGCTGGTGATGTATCGCGATTCAAGTTTGCCGCTGAATATCGACCAAGCCCGTTAACAGCATAGCTAGCCGTATCCTGTTTCGACAGCGGCGCCATGAAAACTCTTTGTGCCATTCTGAAAAGCACTTCAAATGATCAGCTGAATTCATACAGTTTCCGGTCACGCTGCCCTGATAGTATGATGTAAGTCGCAATTTCGGTGCAGATGCCGACAAACTGGCCTACGCGATCAAGCTTTGACAAGTAGCATTGATTTTTAGCGGAAAATTCAAATGGTCAGGAAAAATTCGCATGACAGGAAATGACGTCATAGGGTGCGACTGGACTCGGCATGGAGCTTTCAGGAACGAGGAGGAAATCATCTTTGTTGATAGGCCTTGTTGTTCAAAAGCTGTGACCATAATAAGAAGTGAAACTTGGACAGTCGTTGGCTGGCAGGGCTTAAAGGAACGGCTAGAGCACTGAGAATGGTGTATTTGATGTTTGGGACTGTCCTCCTATCAGTAATGCTTCATAACCAATGATTTCATTTCCTCACAATTCCGTCTAGGCGCGCCATCAGCATGGCCGAAACGTTCAGAGAAAGAGAATGAGTGGTAATGAATATAGCTGCAAGCAGCCATTAATTTGTCGAGTTGCTGGCAAGGCTGGAACAGACGAAATGAACCGGCATGTGTCGAGAAAGTGGAGACTAGCTCGCAGCAATGAGCAATTTAAAGAACATTTTAAGCATAACTTGGCAGTCAATGGCGCTAAAAATCGTATATCCGTAACTTCTAAGAGAATTCAAGTGGTTTGTCACTTTCAACAAATGAGGCGAGCTGCACTTACCAAAGTGATGCGATGTGGTCAGAGTGAGGTGACAATCGCACATACAAAGTTGGTGTTCAAAATCTCAAGGCATTGCAGAGATAAAGACTGATAGTCCTTTGGGCATCTGGTTTATGGTGCTGCTAAGATTTAAAATTGTTTGTGTCTATTGACATGATCCATAACTTTAGTCCTGCATGGATCTGAAGATGATAATTTACTTATTTTTGGTGGAATTGACTTGTGGAGGAATTGTTCAATAGATATTCCAAATGAAAATCAAGATGGTGGACAGGTATTTTGCTAAATAAGAAAAACTTGCTATCTATGGAATTTTCTGGAGCTTGAATTTAAGGAATTCGATTAAGATACAAGAAGTTGCATTCAATAGGTATATTTATTAAAAACGCATAGCCTTTGGAATTTTTTTATATAACTTTCTACCACTAGGTGGCGCTGTTTCTAGTTTTAGGCTTCTTTTAGGGTATTTAATCGACTACCATAATCGTTCGGACAATTTGCTCTTATGCTGTCAAATGCAGCATTCTAGCAACATAATTCAATGGCTCCAGCCTAAATGGCTCACTGGTAAAATTTGGATATTTAGTTTACTTGCATGATCCTGCCTTGGAATCTAACAAGACGACATTACGTTTGGATAAACGATCACAATGATAAGCAAAATAGCCATTTTTTATTTTTATGTCAGCAGCAGGTGGCCGTGGTGCTGAAAACGTACACATAGCCTCAAGGTCAAATATGCTTGTGATGAATATTAATGCAGTTGGTTCTTGATGATTTATTAAGTTGTTGTTAATAAATACAGCCTTACTGCTGTTTGCATGTGGTTGTAATTTGTGCCTTTGTGCGTTATTTAAAATCATTTTACTCAAATCGACTGAATTTCATAGTTTTGTTTAGCACTGCTGGAATATGATCTGTGCGATTTCTGGTTATTCCTACAACTTGTGAATGATTGTTCCCCAAAAGTAGGGCTTTGTAAATTCAAATGGTGCAAAAATTTGCATGATGGAAAATGCAGATGTTATAGGGTGGTATCGAATCATTAGTTAGGAATAAGAGGAAGAATTTTGTTGATATGCCTTACGTGCTCAAAGTTATTAGCATAATAAAAAGTGAAACTTTGGACAGTTGGTGGCGCTAGAGGGAATGAGTTAGAGACACCAAAATTGGTGTATTGATGTTGGAACTGTCTTGATCAGAGTGTCTAAAATGATAATCATTCCCGTAGTTTGCTTAGGGCGGCCATAGTACGCCCAGTTGGACAAATAATACAATAACAACAGAATACAAAGAACCGGAACATATACAATAGGTGCCTCCGCACCTTCCGTGCTTGGGCCCTAATAAAAAATAAATAACTTGGAACACAATACATAGGTGCCTCCTACTTTTGTGTCCTGCCCCAAATAATAAATAAATAATAAAACCGAACAGAAACAATAAGTGCCCTCAGCCTTCGGGCTTGGCCCTAATAAAAGAACCGAACAGATACAATAGGTGCCTCGCACCTTCGGTGCTTGGCCCCCTATAAATATAGCTTACAAGCAGCCATTACCGGGGCCAAGGCGCAAAAAGCGGCAACAGATGCCATCATGTGTGGAAGTGGCAGACCACTGCACGAGCAATTAAAGACATTTTAAGAGAACTTTTTAATAAATGGCGAAAAAATCACATATACAGTACCTTTTGAAGAGAATCTGCAATGGTCTTATCACTTTCCTTTACAACAGGCTGTGCACTTATCCAGTTTAATACTTAGATGTGATCAGAGTGAGGTGACAATGACATACAAATCGGTGCCGAATGATTGAGGCATCTATACAAATACTGAATAGTCATTCTGGCATCTGACTGAATTTGCTGCTGCCGACATTAAGTTCGTTTTGTCTATCCAACATGAAATTTGACTTCAAGTTGGTACTGTCTGGATATGATACCTATTGTAATCCACAGTTGGAGTATTGGTTCAAAGAGACGTTTAAGTGCAAATCAACAATGGCGATAAGTTCCAACAAGAAAACTTGGTATCATGTTTTTGTCTTACCCAAGGAAAATCGTTGAGCAGCGGTATTCACAAGGAAATATCAATTCAAAGTTATTAGCCTTTTTGCAAAATTCATATAACTTTCGTACTCACTAGGTGGCCTGTTTGAAACTTCTCAGGCTTCCTTCAGGAACATTGTACTCATGACCTATACCAACTTCTCGGACAATTGCTGACGTAACGGCTCAAAAATCAGAACAGCATTTTAGCACAATCAACCTTTTAGCGAAATGGTCGAATCTGGAAATTGGACATGATTACTTGCATGTACTGCTTTAATCCTACAAACCACATTTATGATTTTTGGACAAACCAATTATAAGTTATAAGTAAAATAGCCATTCCATATCTTGGACCAAAAGCAGCGTGGCGCTGTGCTGAAGAACGTATACACATAGCCCTTAGGTTATGCTTGTGATGCACTTACCCAGTTTGGTCCTTAATATCACCAATGGCTGCTGACAGATAGCCTTACTTGTTTTCAAGCTGTGTATGGGAATTTGTTTGTGCCTTATTTAAAATGATTCATGAATCAACTTGAATTCATAACTTTTTGTCAAGAATTGCTGTAGATGTTGCCAGTTTGTGCAAATTTGATACCTGTGATGTCAAGTTCCGCAAAAGTAGGTTTTTTGGAATATTTTAAAATGGTGGAAAAATTAGTTTTACGGAAAATGAATGTTATAGGGTGTATTTATTGGATGAGCCAGGAACAAGAGGAAAAAGATTTGTTTTATAATGCCATGTTTCAAACTTATGACATAATAAAAAGTGAAAAGTTCAATTGGTGGTGAGATGAAATGAGTTAGACACTAAAATTGGTGTATTTAATGTTGACTGTCCTTATTGAAATGTCAAACCAAATTCATTTTCCTGCAAGAATTGTTGAGGGCTGCCATATACGTCTAGTTGAGAAGAATAATATAAATAATATACCATTACCGGGGCCAAGCGCAAAGAACTGAATAGATGCCAACATGTGTGAGTGAGACCAACTGTATAAATGAGCAATTAAATACATTTTCAAAGAGAACTTTGCAACAAACTTAAAAAAATCACAACAGCAGAACTTTTAAGAGAATTAGCTTATTCATTACTTTCTACAATAGGTGGCCCACTTACCAAATTGATGCCAATGTGGTCAGTGAAGGTGACAAATCACATACAAATTTTGATGTTAAAATGTCCAGGCATTGCAATATAGACTAATAGTCCTTTTGGCATCCTACTTATTTGTGTGACTATAACATTAAACGTTAAATTTTGTCATTTGAAATATTAAATCATAGTTTTAGTCGGCACTGTCTGGGAATACTATAATTGTATTTATTCTGGTGTATTACAAATGTTTCAGGTATAATAACTAACTTAGAAGAACACAATAGAAAAATAGCTTTTGAATTAAAGTTTAAGACGGTGATGTTTGCCAGAAAAGTTGTATATTGCATTACTTTCCCGTTACCTAGGAATCCCATTAAGTACAAGTGGCATTTCACAGATAGATTTTATTCAAAAGTTATTAGCCTTTTTGGAATTTTTTTATATAACTTTTGACCACTAGGCGCCTGTTCGAAACTTCTCAGGCTCCTTCAGGGCATCCGCAACCCATGACCCATACCAGTAAATCCAATATCATTAATGCTTAAAAATATATATTTCAGCACACGCAATTCAATGGCTCAGTTAACTGCTCCACTTGTAAAATTGCATTGTCACCATCATGACGCTCCTGAATTACCAAAAAGACCACTTTTATTTTTGACAACTCGTCAAACCATGTAGCAAAATAGCCATTTTTCATATTCCGGACCATGAGGGTGGCGCTGCCTCTGAAAATTTAGCATACTTAAGGTCATGCTTGTGATGACATGAAATATCAGAGTTTGCTGATATCATGAAGCGCCTGGGAATAGACAGCCTTACGTCTGTTTTTGCAAGCTGCGTTTAAAAATTTGTTTGTGCTTTATTGAAAATCACTTGATCACCACTCTAAATTCCAGTTTTTGTCAGCACTGCCTGGATATTATCTGTGCCTACTTTGGTGAATCCGGACAAACGCCTAGGACGAAGTTTGCAAGTAGTGTTTTGAATGAAATCAAGATGAGTGGAACAGCAAGTTTGGGCCAAGAGAAGAAATCTTGGTATTGATGTTTTGTAACTTGATCAATAATTTATTAACAAGTGGCATTTTATAATAGGTATATCTTATTTAAAAGTCATTAGCCTTTTTTGTACTTTTTTATAACTTTTGGTATCACTACAGGTGGTGTTGTCCCAAACTTTGCAGGCTCTTCAGGGTATCGTACCATGTCATACCAAGTTTTAAAAATACCGTTATGCGTCAAAATGCACAGCATTTAGAACATACTCAAAATGCGACAGCCAAATGGCTGATCTGGGGAAAATTGGACATCAGTCGACTCGCATGCAACGCTTCTGAATCTAAACCACATTTATGATTCTTTGGACAAACCAATCAGAAGTTATAAGCAAAAATAGCCATTTTTTATCGTACCAGGGGAGGTGGGACTTGCTGCGAAAACTCAGCATACCTCAGGTCATGCTTGTGATGCACGTACCAAGTTTGTGTTGATACGATGAAGTGCGTTGCGCAACACAGCCTTACGTCTGTTCTTTTAAGTGATTAAATTTATTGTGGTTGTGACACATTTTAAAATTATTTAATGTATCAATTCTAACAGTTTCATAATGTTTTGAAGGTCACTGCTGGAGACTACCCCTGTGTGCTCAATTCCTGTGTATTCCTTCTGATACCGCGGAGGTATTAGAAATTTTAAATAGGTTTTTTGGAATTCAAAATGGCGGAAGAATTTGCATGTATCAAATACTACCCCATAGGGTGCAATCAATCGCATGAGCTCAGCAACAAGAGGAAAAGAGCTCTGTCTATAGGCCTTATTGGTTTAAAAGTTATTAGCATAAAGTGAGCTCTGGACAGTTGGTGGTGGCCAAAGAGGAATGCAGTTAGAGACACCAATTGGTGTATTCAGGATTAGACTGTCCTCTTATCAGAATGTCAACCAAATTCCATTTCCCGTAAACCTTGTTTAGGGCTGCCATAACCTGAGTTGGAATAAAGCAGATAATAGACAAGTAGCCATTACCGGGCTACAGCGCAAAGAAGTGAAGTATGTGCCAGCATGTGTGGAGTGCAGAATGAACTGGAGCAACTAGGTATTAAAAGACATTTTAGAGACTCTTTGCAAATGGCTAAAAATCATATATAAATAGTAACTTTTAAAAAGTAATCAAATGGTCTGAATTAATTCCAAACAAATAGGTGGTGCACTTATCAAAATTAATGTGATGTGGTCAGAGCTGAGGTGACAATGACACATACAAAGTTTGGGTGCCAAAATGTCAAGGCATTGCAGAGATAAAAGACTGAATAGCCCTTTTGGCATCCTGACCTCAAATTTGCTGCTGCGACATTACGATTAAATCAGTTTTGTCTATCGACACGAAATCCATAACTGCTTTAGCTCTGCACTGTCTGGAGACTCATACAAAGTCTTGATTCCGGTGAAAATCCGGACAAACGGTCTCAGCAGGTAGTTCGAAAAAGTAGCTCTTGAATGAAAATCAAGATGATGGACAGGAAGTTCGGCCAAATAAGAAAAACTTGGTATCTATGTTTTCCGCTTGACCCAAGGAATCTATTAAGACAAGTGGCATTTCAATAGGCAGATTTATTCAAAAGTTATTAGCCTTTTTGGAATTTTTTATATAACTTTTGACCACTAGGTGGCGCTGTTTCGAAACTTCTCAGGCTCCTTCAGGGCATCGAACTGATGACCCGATACCGAGTTTCGTAACAATTTCGTTTAATGCGTTCAAAAATGACAGCATTTTAGCACATAATTCAAAATGGCCGAACAGCCAAAATGGCCGATCTGGGAAAATTGGACATCAGTTCGACTCGGCATGACGCTCTGAATCTAACAAGACCACATTTATGATTTTTGGACAAACCAATCAGAAGTTATAAGCAAAAATAGCCATTTTTCATATCTCCGGACCAGTAGGTGGCGCTGCACCGAAACGCAGCACATAGCCTCAGGTCATGCTTGTGATGACACGTACCAAGTTTGGTCTGAATACGATTAAGCGTTGCGGAAGATACAGCCTTACGTCTGTTTTCGCAAGCGCTACGTAAAATTTGTTTGTGCGTTTATCGAAAACGATTCGACGAATCAACTTGAATTCCATAACTTTTTGTCAGCACTGCCTGGAGATCATCTGGTGCCATTTTGGTGCAAATCGGACAAACCGCCTAGGACGAGTTCGCAAAAGTAGGTTTTGAATGAAAATCAAGATGATGGACAGGAAGTTCGGCCAAATAAGAAAAACTTGGTATCTATGTTTTCCGCTTGACCCAAGGAATCTATTAAGACAAGTGGCATTTCAATAGGCAGATTTATTCAAAAGTTATTAGCCTTTTTGGAATTTTTTATATAACTTTTGACCACTAGGTGGCGCTGTTTCGAAACTTCTCAGGCTCCTTCAGGGCATCGTACTGATGACCCATACCGAGTTTCGTAACAATTCGTTTATGCGTTCAAAAATGACAGCATTTTAGCACATAATTCAAAATGGCCGACAGCCAAAATGGCCGATCTGGGAAAATTGGACATCAGTCGACTCGGCATGACGCTCTGAATCTAACAAGACCACATTTATGATTTTTGGACAAACCAATCAGAAGTTATAAGCAAAAATAGCCATTTTTCATATCTCCGGACCAGTAGGTGGCGCTGCACCGAAACGCAGCACATAGCCTCAGGTCATGCTTGTGATGACACGTACCAAGTTTGGTCTGAATACGATTAAGCGTTGCGGAGATACAGCCTTACGTCTGTTTTCGCAAGCGCTACGTAAAATTTGTTTGTGCGTTTATCGAAAACGATTCGACGAATCAACTTGAATTCCATAACTTTTTGTCAGCACTGCCTGGAGATGATCTGGTGCGATTTTGGTGCAAATCGGACAAACCGCCTAGGACGAGTTCGCAAAAGTAGGTTTTTTGGAAAATTCAAAATGGCGGAAAAATTTGCATGACGGAAAATGACATCATAGGGTGCAATCGAATCGGCATGAGCTCAGGAACAAGAGGAAAAAAGAATTTTGTTGATAGGCCTTACGGTTCAAAAGTTATTAGCATAATAAAAGTGAAACTTTGGACAGTTGGTGGCGCTAGAGGGAATGAGTTAGAGACACCAAAATTGGTGCATTTAATGTTGGGACTGTCCTCTATCAGAATGTCAAACCAAAACAACTTTCCCGCAAACCGGTCTAGGGGCTGCCATAGACGCCCAGTCGGAAGAAAGAATAATAATAATAATAATAATAATAATAAGAACCGGAACAGATACAATAGGTGCCTCCGCACCTTCGGTGCTTGGCCCCTAATAATAATAATAAGAACCGGAACAGATACAATAGGTGCCTCCGCACCTTCGGGTGCTTGGCCCCTAATAATAATAATAATAATAAGAACCGAACAGATACAATAGGTGCCTCCGCACCTTCGGTGCTTGGCCCCAATAGAGCTGCGAGCAGTCATTGCGGGCCCAAGCCAGTGGCACGCAACCCCGGTGCCTAAAGGCACCGGGATGGCGGTACCGCCGGCTTTGGCCCTCCATCGCTGCTCGCAGCTATATTTATATATATATATATATATATATATATATATATATATATATATATATATATATATATATATATATATATATATATATATAAAGCCGGTGGCACCGCCACCTTGGTGCCTTTAGGGTTATTCTGCACGACGTGCAAAAACGTAACCCCTGCTTTGGAATACATACTAGTATGTATTCCACAATTGGAATACATACTAACATACTAGTCAGAACTGAATAGTTGATATCTGAATGACAGATCACCATAGAAGTCAATGGAAAAAATGTGACTAGTAACAAAAGAATAGTTACTAGTCACCATTGAAATAAGTACTAGTGTCTAATGAATAAGTACTAGTATCTATTTAATAGGTACTAGTATCTAATGAATAAGTACTAGTAACTAATTAATAAGCATTGGTATGTAATGAATAAGGACTAGCATCTAATGAATAAGTACTAGTATCTAATAAATAAGGACTAGTGTCTAATGAATAAGTACTAGTATCTTTAAAAAGGTACTAGTACCTAAAGAATAAACACTAGTATCTAAAGAAAAGGCACTAGTATCTAAAGAATAAGCACTAGTAGCTAATGAATAAGTACTAGTACTTAATGGAATAGATACTAGTATCTAAAAAATAAGTACTAGTAGCATGAAAATAGAGACTAGTAGGTTAAAGGGCAACTCCATCCATTTGCATTAAGCTTTCCATTGTTAGAAACCCAGTTATACTATTGAATGGTCATGCAACACTTTATCATTATCCCCTGAGACGAGAGAAATCTGCTATTTACCTTTTCACTTCCTCCAACAATGACGCAAAAATCGTCATTTTACGTCATTGTTGGCGGAAGTGTAAGAGAGGGCGATTTCAGTAAAAAACTACAAGCCCGAGTCCCCACCTTTCAAACCCGCCAATAGGGGGTTGGACCTATTGCGCTAACAGACCTATCACAGATCAGTGCCAATGCGTTTGATTTCACTGGCAGAAACGTTTTGAAAATGTGGACGAAACTACTGAATACGCTGACGGATGCGTTATGGAGGATTGGGATTAACATTACACATCTTTTTTGGACGCTGAAGCTAGCAGGCTCTTGTTCTGTGGAGAAAGCTGAGTAGTAGGGTTACCGTCCTCTTTTTCCTGGACATGTCCGGCCGTCGATGTCCGGGATTCAGCTTTTAATTTCTGAAGTCGCCATTCATTGTTTACATGTAAGTTACAGCTTTTGTTTCAATCTAACTCAATTCCTTATGATTGGTGAATCTGACTGTTGTGTTTACATGAACGCCAAACAAGTGATCGGTTGATGCGTTTTAACGTTGCTAAGAAAATTCCTGCTCCTCCGTGAGAGATACGAGACCGGTAACTTACGTCTTAGGTGCCGCTCATCGGTAATTCACCCGCCACCGGCCTCCGCCCCGTCATCCAGACAGCCGGCACTCATCCCGGTCGACACAGTAAACCTGGCTCGTCTCGCGCCGTCATCCAGAACAGCCGGCACTCATCCCCGGTCGACACAGTAAACCTGGTCCGCCCGCGCCGTTTACATACAGCTCGCACTCGTTCCGCTTGCCACAGTAAACATGATGAATGACGACTGTAAAACGCAAAAGCCGAATCGCGGACATTTTGGGCGATCTCGAAACACATTTTCGGACAGACTCATCACGGAGAATCACTAGTAGACTGTTGTTTACATACTGCGAGGTTCAGCGGTAGGCGTGGCCTCCTAGGGCAGCGAAGCAAATGAATTCTGGGAGTTGATGTTTTTCATTCACATAAGCCAAAAATACATTTTCTGTCTTTTCTCAGTCTAGAAAGCTCCAAATTAAAAAATAATTTCACATTTCTTCTACATAAATGACCCATTTTAAATACACATTCATCTTTCCAGAGGTCGAATTGCCCTTTAAAATGATTAAATGTTAAAACGGCTTGCCATACTCTATCTGTCGTTTCGACTAGTCACAATTACGTTACAGATATCTTAAATGATAATACAAACTATCCAAAATGTAATTACGACTAGAAAGACGTTGTTGATATCTACAATGTTAATTACGAATAGTCAAACTTAGCTTTTAAATGTTAAAAGGGCTTGCCATACAGAAGTGTAGGCTCAGAGAGACACTCAACATTTTCAAACCAAAATATCTGACTTTCTGTGGGTCCTAGCTCATGAGTGTAAATTAGAAAGTTGTCCGGCTTGAGGAGAATATATGAATATATGAAACGATGAGATCAACATGTGTACTGAGTTTCATATTATTACATGCAAGCGTGTTTGATTTATGGACCAAGTTTTTGGACCCCGTTCCAGGGGGCGCTGTCTAGCCCCCTTGCCACACCCGGGTACCATCTTCAGCCCGGCTCTGATGGCTGTGGGATCTGACCTGTGTGCAAAGTTTCAAGAGTTTTCAAACCCATTAAGGGCCCCAAAAGCCGCTAAGAGACTCAAAATCATCAAAAAAAGGAATGTTAAAGTTTGATGCGTTGCTATGGCAACATTATCTTAGATATTGAATAATGCTTTCACAGCTCTTCATCTGGCGTGTGTTTACATTATACAGATGAAGTTTGAAGCAAATCGGGTAAAAGTAAGAGTGTGATTTCAAAGCATTTTGAAAGTGAAACACTTTCTGCTGCCAGTTGGTGGCGCTATATATTTGGCTGCGTTTACACTTGGCATTAATATGCGACCTGTATCCGGATGTTGTCCACATACACATTGAAAAGACAAGTGTAAACGCGCTTCTGATCGGAATGTTATCCGATTGGCGTGTGCCAGGTTCGGAGGTAGTCGAGGACGCTTTGTGATCGGATCTCAGTGTAATGTAAACGCAATCCAGCCATCGTGTCTGCATTCACAGGTGGACGTAATTTAAATCCCACCCAGTCTCCCCGCGTGGCTGTGAGAAAAATAATGGCCAGACGCAGTTTAGACAAGAAATAAAAACTTATTTGAATCTTACAATAAACGTTTATCTTTAAAACAGTTAATTTAGGCTTACATGATACTATGTGTGTCATTTTTCATTTTAATTGTGCAACATTATCTGAACGAGGCGATCGCCTGTACATTCACAGTCAGTCATGAGATCTTAAATAAGAGCTGCATGCTGCTTTGCCAGAGGAATAATTCAATCTGATTTTTTAAATGTTGAATGTTTTTATTGAATGTCTTTGCATGTTAACCAATCTCCCATTTCTGTCAATATAGTCATTGCACGCTATAACCTTAAAACCAGATGATCGATGATATGACTTGTTTTATGATCAACCCAGTTATTTTTGTATGATCAACTCTGGAAGTATAACTTCGTTAACATTTTTTTTATCTAATTACTGGAGATTGCAAAGCGAATGAGTGAAAGCAACTGGGACATTGTTTTATTTGCATCATTTTTACTCTTAATCTGGTGTCGTGCAACATATCTAATTTAAATATTATGCAGGAAACAGAAATCCGCTCTTCTATCCAGATACAGAGGCTACTTAATGTGACCAAATGTAAACTCACCATGTCCTGATTGGCTAATGATCCGATCTGCTTGATCAGATCACGGTGATCGCATGTTAATGCCAAGTGTAAACGCAGCATTTGACTCACAATAGTCACATCCATGTGATCGGCCTCTTACAACGAACACACTGCTGAAGTTTCATCAAGATCAGTTAATGTATGCAGAAGTTTTAACACACTTCCTTTTTGATTTATTTACTTACTTTTTTGATTTATGGACCAAGTTAATTTAATTAATACACTAATTATATAAAACTATTGTCAATGCACTACAATTAAACAGGTTATATGCCTTTACTTATAAAAAAAATAAAAATAAAAACTTATTTAAAAAATACCAGGCTTAAGAAATGTATTTACTTTAGCAGGCCAGACACACAGTGAAATGATTAAGCCCCCTCCCCCTACACACACACACACACACACACACAGGCAAAGAGACAGACCAAGGCTTAGAGAGAGCATGATCATATTCAAACTACAATATCTGACTTTCTGTGGGTTTGAGCTTATTATTGTTAATTAGAAAGTTGTTTGGCTTGAATAGAACAATATACACGGCAAGTTTTGTAACTGTCAGTAAAACTAACCAAGTTATAACACACTTTATGTGTCCTTTTTTAGTCAAAAAAATCCGCCACGGCCAAACCGTTCGAGATATCACAAATCCGTCCGGAATTTAGCATCCTCAATGTCTTGACTTCATGCACACCGAGTTTGGTGGTGATTGGTAACAGCATGGGTTGTAATTTGATGTTTTTCTAGGACATTTATTAAAAAAAAAAAACATAATTCCCGACTTCCGTTTGAACTGTCGTAAAACTTAGAGCACGAAAGTTGTTTGGCCTGATGTGATCTATGAGTGTACCGAGTTTCATATTAATCCATGCACGTGTGTTTGATTTATGGACAAATGTTCGAATCCCTAAAAGAATGCATCCTAAAAGAATGGTAAAGTTTGATGCGTCGCCACGGCAACAGTTTCAAAGATATCAAGAATCCATTCATAGGTCTTCATCTGCCGTGTATTTACATTATACAGATGAAGTTTGAAGCAAATCGGGTAAAAATAAGAGGGTGATTTCAAAGCATTTTGAAAGTGACACACTTCCTGCTGCCAGTTGGTGGCGCTATAACTTTGACTCACAATAGTCACATCCATGTGATCGTCCTCTTACAGCGAACGCACTGCTGAAGTTTCATCCAGATCAGTTAATGTATGCTGAAGTTATGACACACTTCCTGTTTCACGTTTCTCGCCATAGTTTCGTTTCCTCGCCACGGCCAAACCGTTCGAGATATCAAAAATCCCCACGCAAACTTTCATCCTCAATGTCTTGACTTCACGCTGACCGAGTTTCGTCGAATTTGGATCAGAGCTCTAGGAGGAGTATTTAAAAGTTCATTGCGTGTGTTTTACAAAAAAACCTCAATAGCCGACTTCCTGTTGGGCTGGGGTAAAGTAAGAACGCGAGGTATAGATGAAATTCTGCTATCGACATGTGTACCGAGTTTCATATTATTACATGCAAGTGTGTTTGAGTTATGGACCAGGTGTTCGGACCCCATTCCAGGGGGCGCTGACGAGCCGCCCTGCCACGCCCGGGTACCAGCTTCAGCCCGGCTCTGATGGCCGCGGGTTCTGACCCGTGTGCAAAGTTTCAAGAGTTTTCGAGCATGTTAAGGGCCCCAAAAGTGCCCGAATAGTCGCTAGAAAAAAAAAAAAAAAAAAAAAAAAAAAAAAAAAAATAATCGGAAGGAAACAATAGGGCTCTGCGCCCTTTCAGGGCTTGGGCCCTAATAATAGGAACCGAAGATACAATAGGTGCCCTCGCACCTTCGGTGCTTGGCCCCTAATAATAATAAGAACCGGAACAGATACAATAGGTGCCTCGCACCTTCGGCGCTTGGCCCCTAATAATAAGAACCGGAACAGATACAATAGGTGCCCTCGCACCTTCGGTGCTTGGCCCCTAAAAATATGGTAACACTATAATAACTGCACGTGAATAATCATTAGTTAAGCATGAGTAAACAGTTCATTCATCATTTATAAAACATTAATAGACATTAATAAGCAGTTTATAAATACAGCTATAAATGCTTTTTTCTTGATTTATAAGCACATCTATAATGCGTTTAATAATTGTATTTTCATACTTTGTTAATGATCAATTAATAATTTCTAAATGAAGTATATCATTATTTACAAACCAGTTATTTAAGAGTTGTCAGTCATAAGATCACTTAGAAAGAGTAAGTAAATGTAGTAAATATAGGTAGTTATAAAGCATTTAGAAGTGGTCAGTTGACTCTTTGTGAGCTCATCTAAATGAGGACTATTCATGCTTTGTAAAGCATTTACAAAGGAGATTTAAAGGCGTATCAATCTTCTAAACAGTAAAATGTAACAAACAATACACAGTGATACAGAACATAAATATTTAACTGCCTTTAAATCTCATTTATAAATGCTTTACAAGGCATGAATAGTCCTCACTTTAGATGAGCTCACGAACATAGTTAACGGACCACTAATAAATGCTTTATAACTACCCGAATTAACCTTGAATTACAGCATTAATACATGTTAATAAAGCATTTATTAACACACTAAGTAACCATCACTATACAGTATGTCTGAATAATAAGACGTATGAATGTACATTTAAATAGTTTAATCATTTACTCACACGCTCTAAGTAATCGTATGAACCACTGAAAACATTTAAATAACTGGTTCATAAAAATGCAATAATTTGTTTAGAAATTATAAATTGATAATTAATAAAGGATGAAAATACAATTATTAAACAAATTATAGATATGCTTTTAAATCAAGAAGAAAGCATTTATAGCTGTATTTTTAAACTGCTTATTAAAGTCTATTACAGTTTTTTTATTCGCTTTGGTACTATTTTCACAAGTAAGGTGTACATTTTCAAAACTCTTAGTGCTAATATCACAACAGATCATCAAAAGTGCACTTTTTTCAAACATTTCATCATGTTTTCAACTGTGTTAGTACAGTTCACACAGTCACAAAGTATCCTTTTCACAACACAAAATAAGTGTTTCATCTACATTATTGTTTCATTCACAGTAACGAATCGGTTACCTGAAACGTAACCTCGGTTCTCTCTAGATGAGGGAACGAGTATTGCGTAAGCTAGCTTACGCTACGGGAAAGATTCTTCTTTGCCAAACAATTGAAGCCAAAAATTTTTATAATTTGTAATCATTGTCAACGCACTTCTCAGGTGCAGGACCTAGAGCGGGCTAACTAGCAGGCTCATTGGTTCGTTTCTGGGAAGTGCACAAACCAGTAGGAGAGCGGCGCCGAACCCGCGCCCAATGAGCGGACGGCGCTCGCTATCTACGTCAAAGCCCGCCGAAAGGGGCATGGCTTGAGTGTATATAAGCGCTCTCCGTGGGTTGAAACAATGATTTATAGTGATGAAGCGAATCGCTGTTAGAGCGGGCACGGCCGGGAACACAATACTCGTTCCCCTCATCTAGAAAGAACCGTGGTTACGTTCAGGTAACCGATTCGTTCTCTTACGAGAGGTTCTCTCGTATTGCGTGAGCTAGCTTATGCAACAGGAACCCCTGGTCAACGCCGTGCCCGGTCAGTAACCACAAGCATCCCGGGAGGGTGGAGGGAGCATATAGTGGAGAAATAATAAAGCGGCAGAAGCCGTTTATATAAGAAATATGAGGCCTTAAGAGGCGGCCGGCATAGCGGGCCATAGTACAGGAAGATTTCATAGAATGGAGGGGGAAGATCAAGGGGCTAGCCGGTTGAAGGATTCCCCATAGAGCGTAGCTAGACGCTGCAGCGGGTTTAGACCGCTAGTAATTTAGCCTGTAAGGCCGGTACTTCCAAGTTATAAAATCTGATAAAGGTGGACGGGGAAGCCCAGCCCGCGGCCACGCAGATATCGTGAATAGAAATACCACAGGACCAAGCCCACGAGGAGGCCATGCCTCGAGTGGAGTGAGCCCTGACGCCGAGCGGGCAAGGCAGATTTTTAGCCGCATAGGCGGAGGCGATAGCGTCCACTATCCATCTGGATAGTGTTTGTTTAGAGGCGGCCAAGCCTTTTGTGCGTCCCCCAAACGCCACAAACAGCTGCTCAGAACGTCTGAACGCGGCAGCGCGTGTGATGTACACTCTCAGCGCCCGGACCGGGCAGAGGAGGTTGGCATTGGGCTCGCTATCAGAGGCGGGCAGAGCCGATACTATAGGGATATCACCTGTGCTCTAAATGGGGTGCCAATCGCCTTAGGCACATATCCATGTCTGGGTTTGAGAATGACGACGGAGTCGCTAGGGCCAAACTCGAAGACACGACGCGTTCGAAGAAAGCGCGTGAATGTCGCCCACCCGTTCAACTGAGGCGAGAGCAATCAGAAAAACGGCTTTTAGGGAGAGATATTTGAGGTCTATAGACTCGAGCGGTTCGAAGGGAGGGGCTTTCAAGGCCTCGAGGACTATTGAAAGGTCCCGAAACCGGCACCGAGGGGGGCGAGGAGGGTTCATCCTCCTGGCTCCCCTGAGGAAGCGGATAACGAGCTCCGTCTTTGCCAATAGACTGGGCGCGTCGGGGACCAACGAAGGCCGCGACGGCTGCCACATAAACCTTCAGGGTGGATGGGGTTCTGCCCTTATCCAGCATATCCTGAAGGAAGGAAAGCAAAGATGAGACCTCACACTTAAGGGGGTCCAAATTCTTTTCGGTGCACCATTTTGAAAACACAGACCATTTAGCCGCATAGAGCTTTCTGGTAGACGCCGCTCTGGCATGTTTGATCGTGTTCAAAACTCCCTCTGGCAAATCAACGTGTAATCGTTGGTCACCCATGCATGAAGCGCCCAGCGCTGCGGGTGGGGATGCCAGATTGTGCCGCGGGCTTGAGAGAGGAGATCTGCTCTGACCGGGATGGGCCACGGGGCTGTCTGAGACAGCTGTGTGAGCTCCGGGTACCAAATCTGATTCTCCCAACGCGGGGCTATGAGGAGCACCGGGTGGCGCTGAGTCCCTGATTCTCTGGATGACCTGCGGTAGCAGGGAGATGGGAGGGAAGGCATAGAGCGGGCGGTGTGGCCATTCTAGCGCTCAGCGCGTCCTCGTTCTTCGAGAAGAATATCGGACAGTGCGAGTTCTCTTCTGTCGCGAAGAGATCTATCTCCGCTCTGCCAAAGAGGCGCCACAGTGACTGGACTGCAAGTGGGTTCAGGGACCATTCTCCTGGGGAGAGAAGGTTCCTGGACAGAATGTCTGGACCGTCGTTTAGGTGTCCCGGGACATGCGTCGCTCTGAGCGAGAGCAGATGACTCTGGGACCAAACTAGAATGCGGCGTGCCAGCGGGAAAAGATTCCTGGATCTGACCCCGCCCTGATGGTTGATGTAGGATACCACTGTCATGTTGTCTGAGCGAATCAGGACGTGGTGACCCTGGATGCGCGGGAAGAAGTGCAAGAGTGCATACTCGACCCGATCATTCGAGACAGTTTATGTGTAATGGGGTCTCCCGATCGACCACCCTCGCAGACCGCACCCCAACCCGTGTTGGATGCGTCTGTCGAGATAACTTTCCGGTGAGAGAAGGTCCCCACCGTGACGCCCGTCAAACCAATCGGTCACGTCCAAGGCTGCAGCGCAGAGATGCATGCCTGAGTGACTCTGATTAGCTGGCGGCCCGTGGTCCACTCGCGGCGGGGTACACGGGTCTTTAGCCAGAATTGAAGGGGGCACATGTGTAAAAGACCTAGCTGTAGTACGGCTGCAGCTGAGGCCATGTGACCCAGCATTCTCTGAAAGGTTTTCACCGGAACGCGGGTATTCATCTGGAACGAAGCGGCTAAACGCTGCAAGCGGCGTGTGCGCTGAGCGGATAAGCGTGCTCTCATAGTGGTAGAGTCCAGATCTATCCCCAGAAAAGAGATAGTTTGACTGGGCTGGAGAACGCTCTTTGTCCAGTTGACAGAGAGACCCAGCGTTTCCAGATGAGCGAGGAGAGCTGTACGGTGCGACAGAAGCTCTGTTTTGGAACGTGCTAGAATCAGCCAATCATCCAAATAATTCAAGATGCGCATCCCCTGGGTTCGAAGGCGAGCGCCGCGTCCATACATTTCGTGAACGTGCGTGGCGCTAGGGAAAGGCCGAACGGGAGAACGGCGTATTGATAAACCTGGCCCTCGAAGGCGAAAGCGTAAAAACTGCCTGTGACGAGGGTGTATTTGAATCTGAAAATAAGCGTCTTTCAGATCTAGGGAGATGAACCAATCCCCCTGGCGCACGTGTGCGAGGAGTTTCCTGACAGTCAGCATTCTGAACGATCTCGTCATGAGAGCTTTGTTCAGAAATCTGAGGTCTAGAATCAGCCTGAGGCCGCCGTCTTTCTCTGGGGACCAGAAATAACGGCCGTAAAACCCCGGCTCGGTTATAGGCGGAGGGACTCTCTCATCGCGCCTTTTGTTAACAGTTTCGATATTTCTGTGCGGAGCGTGCTCGCGGCAGCTGGGCTGACCACAGAAAGGGGCCGGGCGCGGGAACGCGCGGGCGGCGACGAAACTGTAACTGGTAGCCGTCTTTTATAATGCTTAGTACCCACGGGGATATGCCGGGAATGGCTTCCCACGCTTTGAAGCATATTGCTTGAGGCTGAATGGCCGTGCTGTCCCGGTTGCTGCATGTAACGGGCTGGACACTGTGTGTGGGCTCGTGTAAACTTTGTGTGGCAACGGGATTTGCACTCAGAGAGGAGCTTATGGGCCGTGAGACAGAGCGAGCAGAGGGGGACACGCGCCGCTTGAGGGCGTGCTTATGCTTTCTGCTACTCGAGCGGACGGAGGCCGCTGAGTGGGAGTGAGCTCTGTGGGGGGCACGAGAGTGTGTGTGAGTGAACACGTGCTTGTGGTCACATTTTTTACACTTGAGGCTTTTATGCTCTTTATGTGAACTCTCTGGGTAGCCGTGAAAACGGCTGTTTGTCGCTCGCAAGCGGGTCGAGTCACCGGCTTGTTCTCGGCGAGAAGCGCTGCTGCAGTCGGCGAAGGCTCGGGGACTAACAGAGGATGAGACTTCGACGGCGGTCCGGCCGCGGCGGAAAGTAGCCGCCTTTTCCCCAGCAGTGCTAGGCGGACTTCTGCTAATCAGGCTTCAGCGTGGCCTTGGGGCGGGGCGCTTGGGGAGCCTGTCTGCGTCCGGCTGTCAGAGCGAGAGCGAGGGCGAGGGCGGCCACTCTGTCTGTGCTGGGGTTGGGCCTGAGCTTGCTGCGGGCGGCGCTGTTGAGGCGTTCTGGCGGGGGGCTCACGAGAGCGGCCTGCAGAAGTGTTAGTGCGGCGAGGCAGGAACAAATTCATGGCCTGGGTGGCTTTCTGGACCTCAGAAAAGCGTTCCACGATGCCCGTGACGGTAGGTCCGAAGAGGCCAGAGGGTGAGATGGGCGCGTTGAGGAAGACAGCGCGCTCAGCTTCGCTCATGTCCGTGAGCGTGAGCCACAAGTGTCTCTCGGAGACACAGAGGATGGCCATGCATCTTCCTAGCGCTTGAGCGGCAGCTTTGGTGGCGCGAAGGGAGAGGTCCGTAGCGCATCTTAAGTCGTTGAGCGCGCGGCCGTTGATTCTCTCTCGTTCTGCGCTATGTCACTCAGCAGGTCGGATTGCAGCACTTGGAGAACCGACATGGAGTGCAGCGCTGCAGCGGCCTGGCCAGCGGCTGCATAGGCGCGGGTGTGGAAGGTAGAGGACGCTCTGCAAACGAGGCTGACTCCAGCTCCTTTTTCGCCAGCTCCTTATTCGCCGAACTATTCGTTCCACCTTAAAAATGTTGGATGGTTGTTAACCCCTCCCCCTCGGTGCTTTTGGCGTATTTCTTAAAGGAACAGTTGAATGGGGATTATGAGCCTGTTGATCGGGCAGCATTTGTCATTTAACAGTGCATGTATATTGTAAAAATATATTTTCTGCCTCTGTAAATGGTGTAAACTATGTGGTAAATTCAACCAGAGTACTTATTTAGTATTTAAGTTCCATCTCTTACTAAATGTATTTTTAAAGAAAGTAGAAAAGTGACATTATGTTTCTAACTGAGAATTAATGTTATGTATATTATATTCTTTATTAGAAGCTATCTTTAAAGCCGTTTATTAAGCTATATATATATATATATATATATATATATATATATATATATATATATATATATATGGATGCATATAGTCTAATATATATATATATATATATATATATATATATATATATATATATATATATATATATATATATATATAATTTATTTATATATTAGACCGGACTAATGGATAGCTTATAATAAAGAACATAAATTACATGACATTAATTCTCAGTTGCAAACATAATGAAAAAAAAAACTGGAATGTGCAGGTATAGATAAATTCATTATTAAACGAAATCCAGCATTACAACATTTTCTGATGTGTTATTGTTGAAATATGACACCCAGAACATGGCCCACAATTGCTACTATATGTGCCGACAGAGCATGTTGGAGGTGTCATTTCTTTATTTTTTCAAAAGTTCTCCAAAAAAGGGGAACGTAGAGGTGTAGATAAATTCATTCTTAAACCAAATCCTGCATTACAACATTTTCTGATGTGTTATTGTTGAAATATGACACCCAGAACATGGCCCACCATTGCAACTCTATGTGCTGACAGACCATATTGGAGGTGTCATTTCTTTATTTTTTCAAAAGTTCTCAAAAAAAGGGGAACGTAGAGGTATAGATAAATCCATTCTTAAACCAAATCCTGCATTACAACATTTTCTGATGTGTTATTGTTGAAATATGACACCCAGAACATGGCCCACCATTGCAACTCTATGTGCTGACAGACCATATTGGAGGTGTCATTTCTTTATTTTTTCAAAAGTTCTCAAAAAAAGGGGAACGTAGAGGTATAGATAAATCCATTATTAAACCAAATCCTGCATTACAACATTTTCTGATGTGTTATTGTTGAAATATGACACCCAGAACATGGCCCACCATTGCAACTCTATGTGCTGACAGACCATATTGGAGGTGTCATTTCTTTATTTTTTCAAAAGTTCTCAAAAAAAGGGGAACGTAGAGGTATAGATAAATCCATTCTTAAACCAAATCCTGCATTACAACATTTTCTGATGTGTTATTGTTGAAATATGACACCCAGAACATGGCCCACCATTGCAACTATATGTGCCGACAGACCATATTGGAGGTGTCATTTCTTTATTTTTTCAAAAGTTCTCAAAAAAAGGGGAACGTAGAGGTATAGATAAATCCATTCTTAAACCAAATCCTGCATTACAACATTTTATGATGTGTAATTGTTGAAATATGACACCCAGAACTTGCCACACCATTGCAACTATATGTGCCAACAGACCATATTGGAGGTGTCATTTCTTTATTTTTTCAAAAGTTCTCAAAAAAAGGAGAATGTAGAGGTATAGATAAATCCATTCTTAAACCAAATCCTGCATTACAACATTTTCTGATGTGTTATTGTTGAAATATGACACCCAGAACATGGCCCACCATTGCAACTCTTGTGCCGACAGACCATATTGGAGGTGTCATTTCTTTATTTTTTCAAAAGTTCTCAAACAAATTGGGATGTAGAGGTATACATAAATCCATTCTTAAACCAAATCCTTCATTACAACATTTTCTGATGTGTTATTGTTGAAATATGACACCCAGAACATGGCCCACCATTGCAACTATATGTGCCGACAGACCATATTGGAGGTGGCATTTCTTTATTTTTTCAAAAGTTCTCAAAAAAGGGGAATGTAGACGTATAGATAAAGACATTATTAAACCAAATCATGCATTACAACATTTTCTGATGTGATTATTGTTGAAATATGACACCCAAAACATGCCTCACTATTGCAAATTTAGATGCTGACAAGAGCATATTGGAGGTGTCATTTCTTTATTTTTTCAAAAGTTCTCAAAAAAGGGGAATGTAGAGGTATAGATATAGACATTCTTAAACCAAATCCTGCATTACAACATTTTCTGATGTGTTATTGTTGAAATATGACACCCAGAACATGGCCCACCATTGCAATGATATGTGCCGACAGACCATATTGGAGGTGTCATTTCTTTATTTTTTCAAAAGTTCTCAAAAAAGGGGAATGTAGAGGTATAGATAAAGACATTATTAAACCAAATCATGCATTACAACATTTTCTGATGTGTTATTGTTGAAATATGACACCCAGAACATGCCTCACTATTGCAAATTTACATGCCGACAGAGCATATTGGAGGTGTCATTTCTTTATTTTTTCAAAAGTTCTCAAAAAAAGGGGAATGTAGAGGTATAGATAAAGACATTATTAAACCAAATCCTGCATTACAACATTTTCTGATGTGTTATTGTTGAAATATGACACCCAGAACATGCCTCACTATTGCAAATTTACATGCCGACAGCATATTGGAGGTGTTTTTTTTGTTTTCTCTCGTATTAGGTATGTGTATTTATGTAATTGATCCCTTACCTTGTATAATCTATTGTTTATAAAAAAATTAAAAACAAACAAACAAAAAAAAATTTACAAATTTTCACAATCGTTTTTTTTCTGCACCTAGGCTATATAATTTAAAAAAAAAAAAATTGAGAACCTTTGAGATAATAAAGTATGACACCTCCAGTATGTTTTGTCAGCACATCCAGGTACATGTTCTAGGTACCATATTTCAACAATAACACATCAGAAAATGTTGTACTGCAGGATTTGGTTTAAGAATGTCTTTATCTATACTCTCTACATTCCCCTTTTTTTAAAACTTTTGAAAAAATAAAGAAATGACACCTCCAATATGCTCTGTCGGCATGTAAATTTGCAATAGTGAGGCATGTTCTGGGTGTCATGTTTCAACAATAACACATCAGAAAATGTTGTAATGCAGGATTTGGTTTAATAATGTATTTATCTATACCTCTACATTCCCCTTTTTTGAGAACTTTTGAAAAAATAAAGAAATGCCACCTCCAATATGGTCTGTCGGCACATACAGTATAGTTGCAATGGTGGGCCATGTTCTGGGTACCATATTTCAACAATAACACATCAGAAAATGTTGTAATGCAGGATTTGGTTTAAGAATGGATTTATCTATACGTCTACGTTTCCCTTTTTTGAGAACTTTTGAAAAAATAAAGAAATGACACCTCCAATATGCTCTGTCGGCATGTAAATTTGCAATAGTGAGGCATGTTCTGGGTGTCATATTTCAACAATAACACATCAGAAAATGTTGTAATGCAGGATTTGGTTTAATAATGTACTTATCTATACCTCTACATTCCCCTTTTTTTGAGAACTTTTGAAAAAATAAAGAAATGCCACCTCCAATATGGTCTGTCGGCACATATAGTTGCAATGGTGGGCCATGTTCTGGGTGTCATATTTCAACAATAACACATCAGAAAATGTTGTAATGCAGGATTTGGTTTAAGAATGGATTTATCTATACGTCTACGTTCCCTTTTTTGAGAACTTTTGAAAAATAAAGAAATGACACCTCCAATATGGTCTGTTGGCACATATAGTTGCAATGGTGTGGCAAGTTCTGGGTGTCATATTTCAACAATAACACATTAGAAAATGTTGTAATGAAGGATTTGGTTTAAGAATGGATTTATAAATCCATTTATAAATTATTTATAAATTTTATAAATTACTGAACTTAAATATACAAGCTTGATAAAAATGATCATTTTAGAAGAAAACTTCAAATGGCACTTAGAAGCTTTTGCATCTGAACTCTTCATAAATATATATATATATATATATATATATATATATATATATATATATATATATATATATATATATATATATATATATATATATATATATATATATATATATATATATATATATATATATATATATATATATATATTAGACTGGAGTAATGGATAGCTTCTAATAAAGAATATAATTTACATAACATTAATTCTCAGTTAAAAACATAATGTCACTTTTCTACTTTCTTTTAAAATACATTTAGTAACACATGGTACTTAAATACAAAATAAGTACTCTGATTGAATTTACCACGTAGTTTACACCATTTACAGAGGCAGAAAATATATTTTTACAATATACATGCACTATTAAATGACAAATGCTGCCCGAACAACAAGCTCATAATCCCCATTCAACTGTTCCTTTAAGAAATACGCCAAAAGCACCAAAGGGGGAGGGGTTAACAACCATTCAACATTTTTAAGGTGGAACGAATAGTTCGGCGAATAAGGAGCTGGCGAAAAAGAGCTGGAGTCAGCCTCGTGCTCTGCAAGCTTTAGATGGAAGCTTAGGAGAGGATCGCCATCCGGCAGAGGGCGAGCACAAGTGAGCGGCGACCAGATCTTCGACGGGCGGCATCGCTGTATGAACCTTTCTCGGTGGCTCCGTCCACCGAGCGCAGCGAGGCGGACACATCGGAGCGGGTTCGGGCCGAGAGAGGAGCTTTCCATGATTTGGTGAGCTCGTCGTGGAGCTCAGGCAGGAAAGGAGCGGTCCGAGTGCCAGCGGGGCGGGCGCCGGTGCAGGTACTTCCCATCCATCCGGTTCGGTGGTAACTCGGGTGGTGGTGACCAGTCGAGGCCCAGACGCTCGACGGCAAGAGTGAGGAGGCGCATTAAATCCTCTTCGATGCCGGAGCGGGTCCCCGCAGAATTCGACGCCGAAGAGCCCAGTGAAGACCATTCGTCGCTGTTAGAAGCATGCAACAAAGGCGACTCTTCTCCTCCTCAGAGTCGAGGACGCTGCAGAGCGGCCACTCGGCGGCAATGGAGGGTCCGGCTCGGGCGGAGAGAGAGAATGGTCGGGGGCGGCGGCGGCGGCCCACACACAGCCATAGCAGGTTCCGGCAGCCTCTGAGAGCGGCGCTTCTTTTCCGCGGAGAAGTCAGAGGCGGCGCGGTGGCGGATTTAGCGGTGAGGAGTCTTGCCCGCAGCGAAGACATTGTCAGCGCCTCGCAGAGAGAGCATCCTCCCTCGGCGAGGGCGAGTTCCGCATGCTCGAGCCCGAGACAGAGAGGGCAGATGAGGTGGCGGTCTCCGTTTTCGAGCGGTGCGCGGCATGAGCCGCAGGAATTGCGAGACATCTTTAAAAAGACGCTCACGCTCTTTTGTGAAGGAGTAAGTGGAAGTCGTCGGACAGCGCTAGCTCGCTGAGGCAGCTGAAGGTGGCAGAGGCCGGCTTCTTCAGGCTTCTTGCTTGCTAGAAGGTGCCTTGTCACGACGACGGCTTCAGTCTTGCAACGGCAGGCAATTAGATCGCTGAATCAAAATGAATCGTTGTTTCAACCCACGGAGAGCGCTCATTGGGCGCGGGTTCGGCGCCGCTCTCCTATCGGTTCTGTGCACTTCCCAGGAATCGAATCAATGAGCCTGCCAGTTAGCCCGCTCTAGGTCCTGCACCTGAGAAGTGCGTTGACAATGATTACAAATTATAAAAATTTTTGGCTTCAATTGTTCGGCAAAGAAGAATCTTTCCCGTAGCCGTAAGCTAGCTTACGCAATCACGAGAGAACCTCTCGTAAGAGAACTGCCTTTCATAAAGCTCTTACTATCAAACTTTTGATTTGCATCTCTTTTTGTTCAGTTTAATACTTTTGTCTATTATTTAATCCAACAGATCTTAATGGTTAATCAATTAATCATTTGGTAAACCTATAGATTTTTATTTCAGCAATATACAGTATATGGATTTTTGAGAATTACAGAAATAAAATGTGTGTTTGTATGAATATTTAAATTACATGTAACCACACATGATGAATACTCGTTATAGCTAATTGATTTCACATAGTGGTAAGCCACAATTGGCCACAATTGGCACACAATTGGTACAGGCTTGATCCAAATTACTGTAAAAATGTGTGCACTAAATGTTGTTTTGTTCTCATTTACTGTAGTTACATTTCATTATAAAAAGTATACCTATAGGTAGTTTATAGTTTTTACAGTATTCTGAAAAATAAAAATTATAATTTTCCTAAATGATTGTAGTCTGATGTCTTCATTGATCCTTCACTTGATTACATATATGATGGATATTTGGAAATTATAGATTATGTAAATGTTGGGTACTAGTGTATTGCCTAATGTTACAGTAAAACTGTGTAATCTGTCTTTTATAGTACTGTAGCATATTCATTTCAGCACTTCTAAGGCCGATTTGAAACATGTATCTTGCATTGTTTGCTGTTGGATGAACTGATTGTTAAAAGTACTAAACTGAAAGAAGATCATATAGTTGTGTTTCAGTGATTAAACCAAATGTTCTCATTATATATTACAATAATCTTGTGTTTGAAATAATGATTATGTGGACTGAAAACATGTGCAACTGACTGAAAGCATTACATCAGGTTTTGAAAGAATGACTAGCTGTGTTACAAGTGTGATCAGTTTGGATTTTTGTACTAAGAGTTTAAAAAATGTACACCTTACTTGTGAAAATAGTACCAAAGCGAATACAAAAAAACTGTTATGCTTTATGAATGATGAACTGTTTAATCATACTTAACAAATGATTATTAGCATTTAGTTATTATAAAGTGTTACCAAAATCAGTTTCTTGTTGTTAGCAATTAAGGAAACAGCTGCACTACTAAATATTTTTGTGGAAATTGTGATACTTTTTCAGGATTCTTTGACGAATACATTAAGCTCAAAAGAACAGCATTTATTTGAATTGTTTTTGTTTTTGTAACCAATGTAATATGCTTAAATTGTCTTTTAATTTAAAAAAAAATCCTAAATTATAATTCACGTAAAATATAATTTCTTATTTCTTTCTTTTGATTTCAGGGTGAATTATGATCTGGACATAGTCTTGTCTAAACCATGAGCACTTAAGTTATTCTGGCAAGATCTGTAACAGAAATGTTCTATTACAGTAACCAAATAAAGGTGCATATTAGTGAGTTAAACTTAATTAAAATCAACACATTTCCATAAAATATAGAAATTTATGTCACCGAATCATATGCCGAATCATATGCAAAAATGATGATTTGTTTTAATCTACGAATAACTTTTTTTTTTATGTTGTACTGTAGAAGATGTATGATCTCATCATTAAAAAAGGGGGCAAACTCATTTTGACTACGCAGTTGAAACACTGTTTGGTGGATGAAGCTAAACTGTTCTGTTTTCTGACTGGAAGATTTCTTACAACTCTGCCTTCTCTGCAAGCTCAAGGAGACGGCCCTCATCAAACTGGACCACACCACCGACCTGCAGCAGCTCCAGCAGAACCTGACACAACCAAAATCAACACATCATTTGAAGATCAATCAATCTTTAACTAATCTTGAGCCAAATTAAGCACTGTTTTAAGACGGGTGTTGTGTTTATACCTGTTGCCTTTCTGTATGTCTAGAGTCATCATCTGGACTACATAGAAACTCTAGAACCTGCAAAAGACAATGAGCAACAGATAAAAAAACATCTTCCCATGTAGGAAAGGTAGAATATTACTGAAATCACAAGTGTCAACTTTCCTGACAGAAGCTGAAAAACTTCCAGACTGATTTTAAATTGATGTTATCTAATTTAGATCAGGCCCCAGTGCAGGGTGCAAAATCATGTAATATCTAACATGTAGAAAAACAAGCATAATGCTTCTAATGTGGGTGAGCTATTTTTACAGAAGATGCTAATTGTCTATCAAAACTAACACCTTCTTAGAAATCTTTTGCTGTTACGATTACAGCTCTGATAAAACATTTTAAAAAGCCAGAATACTGTAGATGGAAATGGTGAGGCACTGAAAAAGATGGACTGTGGAAAAAAAAAAGCATACAGACACTTCACCTGGTCAAACAGCTTCCGGTTAACAAAGAGGGTATTATCTGGCTTGGCAAGTTGTCGATGCCAAGAAGGTGAAAAGACAGCCGACCTGAGATGGGGTGAAGTCGGAATTGTCCACCATAACCTGGAAAGTGTGCACACAGACACATAGCGAATTAGTTAGTGTGTGTATAGACTCAGGGAGTTAGTGTATAGACACTGTAAACATTTTTTTTTCTGAAGTTGTAAATAAAACAAAGATTATTTGAGTATATTTTGCAAGAAAATACTATTGCAGTCATTCTACTTCAAACTCACATTTAATTCAATGTGTTTTTTCTTGTCCAATGGATGTTTTTCCATTGCATTTAAGAAGATTTCACTCAAGGAAGGAGATTAGACCACAGTTATTAAGCCATTTAGTAACATCCAAGGCGAATTCAGGAGTTTTTAACTTTCTTGTTACTATGTAATGGTGCAGGATCTTTTTTACCTTTTTAAGTGATTGATAATGTTGGTGTGCATGGTCTCCTAAATGTTAACAGGATTTTGGATAACATCTGTAATTTTAGTTATGTTTTATTATGCACAGGATAACCAAGTTAACGTGTTGCTGAGTTAAACAATTAATACAGCTAACCAAGTTGAGTGTACATCCTAACAAACGTCTGAGATAGCAGTCATTCGCAAACTACATCTGTGTTTGGCTTGTAAGTATATTATTTTACATTTTAATGACAGCTGATTAAATGTAAGCACTAGAACTGTTTTTTTTTATTATTATTTATTTATTTTATTTTTTATTATTTGGTAATATATTTACAATTCAGACCTTGAATATAAATAATTAAATAAAATGTTGCCTGTATTGGATTATTTTCACATTAGAAGTATTTCACATACTTCTAACACATTAGAAGTATAAATACTTCACGAATGAATTACAGTAACGTAAAACAAAAATACTAAGAAGTCAGCTTTAATAAAAAGATTGTAGTAATTAGAACACTTACTTGGGAATTTCTAATTAAAGCCACCAAGAATTGTGTGTAGCCTTACAAGAAAAATGATTTTTTTTCCTAGATTTAAGTAAATTCTACTCCAATTTTTTTTTCAGAGTAGTATTATCTTACTTCAAAAACATTGACACAGGCTTTCTATAATCATTCTCAAGTGAGTTTGGAATTTTAGAGAAATGTATTGTATTAGAGAGCGCTTTGTCCCTACATTTTTTTATTTGTTTAATTCTGTAAAATGGATTCAGAAATGGTAAAAAGTTTTTTGGCAGTAATGAGAGATAAGTTGGGACCTGGTTACAAGGCTGTGGTCTGTCTATTATGAATAAACAAATGATTACAGATGGAGGGATGGGAGAGAGAGACAGAGACAGAGAGAGAGACAGAGACAGAGAGACAGAAAGAGAGAGATGATTGATGATTTGAGTTGCTGAGGACTCTTGATGTAAGCTGTGATGAGGAAAGGAAGGAAGACTGCAGTTCTCCAGCAGATGAAATGATCTCATTCACATGATTTACATTCCAATGACTAAAGCTTTTTACACAAATACAGGGAAAGTGTGTGTGTTTGTGTGTGTGTGTTTTGCAAAGGGGGGTAAAAAACAAAGAGTGAGAAATATGTTTCAGTAACCTTCAGTAAAATGTCCACAATCCTTTGCTGATACTCCAGAGCCTGTTTGTCATTCTTGAAGTCCTCAAATGTCTGTGAAGCAAGGATATAAATTAACATTCAGATCTGAAGGGCAAATTAACTACAGTACACCCTGACTAGAACATATAACACATTTCTTGAGGACTCATGTATTGAGTAATATGTTATTGAGTTATGGATTAACTGATACACACCAGTGCCAAGACATTGAGGAACTCTCGAGTGTCGAAGTGCAGGAGAGTTCGGATGTAGGGATAAACTTCCTCTTCCTGTGCAGCCTCCACCGAGTGCAGACGAATGAGGAACTCAAACACCTGCAATAAATTCAGAAATTCCTCAATTACCACTTATTGAATTAACACTTAGATTAAGTTAATCTTTTAAAACACAAATTAAACAATGTAATTTTTAGCAAATCTTAAAATGAATGTCCATTTTTAAACTGTAAATTACAATGTTGTGATGCCTCAATAAATGTATTGACTGTTCAAAATGTTGGGGATAATAAGATTTGGAAGAAGTCTCCACACAGGCTGCATTTATTAAAAAAAGAACAAAAAACAGAAACCAGTAATATTGTGAGATATCACTATGGTTTCAAATAGCTTACAATATCAATATGTTTTAGTGTAATTAATTCCTGTGATGTCAAAGCTGAATTTTCAGCATCATTACTCCAGTCCTCAGTGTCACATGATCCTTCAGAAACCAGTCTAATATGATGATTCGGTGCTCAATAAAAATGTCTTATTATTATTATTATATCACAGAGAGTTGACAGTTGCGCTGCATAATATTTTTTGTGGAAACAGTGATACTTTTTCTGTATTATTTGAGAAACGTACATAAGCAGGAAAAAAAACTTTTCCTTTGTTATGTCATTTGTTTTGATGTGTGCCTTATGCATTTCTGCATTATTGTGTAACCATGAAAAGGTAACTATTATGCCCCCGGTTTCACAGACAAGGCTTAAGTCTAGTCTTGGACTAAAATGCATGTTTGAGCTGTTTTAAATGAAAGCAACTTGCACTGACATAACTAAAATATGCTTGTGCCATTGTTTTGTCTCAAGATGCACATCAGTATTGTTTTTCCTTCTAAGGTACATTTGTAAAAGTCACTTAAATGCCCTAACTGAACTAAGGCCTAATCCTGGCTTAATCTAAGCCCTGTCTGAGAAACCGGGCCATTATGTATTAACTGAGGCTGTAATTGTTTATAAAAGGATGTAATGTATGACAAGGAATTCTTGAACACATTATGTAAATATTAATAATTATATAGGCTTCGAATAAAGTGTTAAAAAAAAACACTGTAAAATGTAAATCTCTCTCATTTGTTCTGGTTCTCATATATGCTCCGGGCCCAATCCCTCTACACAACAACTAAATCGAAATTCAACCCATTCTCATCGGAGTACAGTACAGGGCTGTTGTTGCCATGGTGACCAGGTGGTACAGTTTCTCACTAGCGTGTGTGTTTGTGTGAGAGCAGCACATACCAAAAGGTTAGTCATTATCTCCCATTCACACACATAAAAATATGTAATTGGGCATCATCTGGAGGTGCTCATCTTTGAAACGCCAATGCTGTGTTTTACACCTGGGCTCAAGGACATGGACCTGCAGATATGACACTGTGTGTGTGTGTGTGTGTGTGTGTGTGTGTGTGTGTGTGTGTGTGTGTGTGTGTGTGTGTGTGTGTGTGTGTGTGTGTGTGTGTGTGTGTGTGTGTGTGTGTGTGTGTGTGTGTGTGTGTGTGTGTGTGTGTGTGTGTGTGTGTGTGTGTGTGTGTGTGTGTGTGTGTGTGTGTGTGTGCGTGTGCGTGTGTGTGTGTGTAGGGGAATGTGTACATGTGTGTCAGTGTGTTGAAGGATCAAAAGATGAACAGGAGTCTTTCTGGGCACACGTGTTTTGAACATGATCCCTTAAGGCCCAAACAAAAGATGATATGCCAAATTCACAAACAAGGTCACAAATCCCTCTCTCATTCTAATACTCCCTGTTGCATAAACATATACTATGTGTTTTACAGTACATTAATTTTATTATATACTGTACACACACACTATCACACACACACACACACACACATATACACATATATTCTCTAAGAAAAGCACTACAAAGAAAAGTCTGTATAAATGTGACCCAATGTACTGTAACTATTATACATAATAATTTTACATAATTGTATTTTTACAAGTGTGTGTCTACATACGTGTTTTGTTGTGTTTTAGGATTAAAAGAAATGTCTGTAAACTTAACCGATAATGTCCTGAAAGAAAATTACATGCACATTTTCTGTTTTTCCATGGATCTTTTTTTCTTACAGTGTGCATCATGCAGCCCATCTTGACACCCAAAGCTTTTTTCCCAGAACATTCTGTCTTGTCTGAGTACAGATCATTTCTACACATCATCGAGGTAAACAACCCAGTCTGTCATGCTTTTCACTCAAACTTACAGAGTTTGACAGTACTCTATGGTGTCTGTGTAAGAGAGAGAGAGAGAGAGAGAGAGAGAGAGAGAGAGAGAGAGAGAGAGAGAGAGAGAGAGAGAGAGAGAGAGAGACTAGCTTTAGGTTGTGTGTGAGATCCATGTCTGTATTTAAGTTCCTTTGGAGGTCGTCCATCCCAGAATGAATCATTTGAGCAGTTTGGAAGGGCAACAAAGAGGAAAAAGCCCTGCTGGGAGCAAACTGCTGAGAATACTAAACACACACACGCTTGTGTTTTCTATGAGATCTGTGTTTTCTATGAGATCTGTGCTGTTTTTAACTGAGGCAGAAAGAGTGCCGTGACTCATACAAACCCCATTCAAACAAAACAGACATGAGTGTTAACTGTATGGAACATCAGAATGTGATTTCAGAAATTAGCAGTACACTTGCTAACTAAACAATACACTTTTTCTCAACGCTATCTGGGTTTAATCAAACTACTTACCTGGTTTTTCACCTGAGGCACCAGATCTTCAGGAATGTCACCTAACGGATAGGCACGTCCTGCCAAACAACAGCTGGCAGAGGAGAAAGAACAGATGTGTTATAGCCTGCAACTGTGCATTATTGCAGTACTTGCATACAAAGTCACCTCACCTGATGTACACCAGCAGTTTATTTCCCATCACAACATGTTCATCTGTAACAGGGAAATGTGATTATGTACACTGCAGTTTAGCATTAGCTGACCAGATTTCAGAAATAAAAACATTTTTTACTTTGGCAGTGTAATATCAGTGGCATTTACACTGTAATTACACTTGTATTTAATAATTTATTAATTTCAGTGTTCTTGGCAGATTTTATACATTTTGACCATAGTACATGATACTTTTACAGTATTTATTAATATTGGTTAATGTTAATTTCTGCATATACTAATACATTTCAAGTTAGATGAATAAAAATTGAACTAAACATTTTTTCTAATTCAATTATTGTGCAAAAAAGTTAATATATAAACAAACAAACAGTGTTCATAATGTCTTCAGATTTCACAGGAATTTACGTCATCTGCTTTTGCGTATTTATGCAAGATAAATATGCACATTTGCTGTTCTCAAATGCATGTTAAAGGATTAGTTCACCCAAAAATGAAAATGTCATTACTCAACCTCATGTCGTTCCATGCCCCCTAAGACCTCTGTTCATCTCCGGAACACAGTTTAAGATATTTTAGATTTAGTCAGAGAGTTTTCTGTACCTCTATTGAAAATGAACGATATACTACCCTTGTCCAGAAAGGAAATAGACATCATCAAAGTAGTCCATGTGACATCAGTGGGTTAGTTAGGATGTTTTGAAGCATTGAAAATACATTTTGGTCCAAAAATAACAAAAACTATGATTTTATTCAGCATTGTATTGTCTTCCTGTTCTGCTGTTGAGTGACGCTGCTGACAGAAGATGCTGATGAGTGTTATCTGGTCCGTAAGCTTTGTTTACAGTCTGAGACGCACAATTTCTGTAACTTTGTTTACAGTCTGAAACGAAGATTGTTTTGCGAAGATTGTTTTGTTTACAAACATGTCTAAGAATTTCAACACAGAGGAAGACTTGCATGTTTTTTGCTCAGCCATATTTATTTAAACCCAAATACACGGACCCACCAGATACACATGAGCAGCGCCTTACATCAGCAGTGTCACTGCGGACTCGTGAACGCAGATTGACAACAGAATCGGAAGACAATACAATGCTGAATAAAGTAATATTTTTTGGACCAAAATTTATTTTCAGTGCTTCAAAACATTGTTTTAGCAGAGCTGTATGAAAGATTGTGGCCAAAACTGGTACTGCAATCACTTTCAATATTATGGTGTTTCCCCCTTCCCCCATGATGTAAGGTTGCCAGAGATGCTGCAGGTTCCAGCAGGAATGTAGGCTTCTACAAGAAGCTTCCAATGGCAAGTGACGGGTCCTACACAGTGAGTTTTTTTCTGTTAATAATTAATTTCGGACTTTGCGACAAAGTATTTCGGATTCATAGTGAGTTTTTTTTTTTTTTTGTTTCGCAACGTTAGAATTTTTTTTTATCCGAATTCCGACATGTTTGTATCTGAAGCTGTGGTAACTAGAGAAGAGCTGGCAACCCAAATGCCGCAACACTACTGACTTCGTGATTGGTAGATCGGTGTGAGGGTGGCACATCAAAACAAAACACAACTTGACAACAACATCAGTCATGGGCTGCGACTTTTAAATGACAATATCCTGGCCGGACTACTGTTGTCAAGTGATAGAAGTATTTGGAATGAACATGATTTCTTATGCCTAGTGACATATCAGGGAAAATGTATGATTAATTGAAATAAATGTCTTGCATACAGCTCCTTTAACTAACCCACTGATGTCACATGGACTACTTTGATGATGTCTAATTCCTTTCTGTACAAAGATAGTCCAGAATATCGTACACATTTTCAATGGAGGGACAGAAAACTCTTGGACTAAATCTAAATTTAAAATATCTTAAACTGTGTTTCCAAAGATGAACTGAGGTCTAACGGGTTTGGAACGACATGAGGGTGAGTCATTAATGATATAATTTTATTTTTGGGTGAACTAACCCTTCAAAAGCAACCCAAACTAAGACCCCATTTACACCTGGTATTAAAATGTGATCTGTATCAAGATAAGTTATCCGCATAATAAAAAACGCATGTTAATGCAAGGTGTAAATGCGTTGTGATCGGATCTGCCTGACCACATCTGGAGGTAGTCTGGCTCGCATTGTGTCCGGATCTTTACTAGGTGTAAACGCAATCTGGTTGGTTGAAACCACATATGTATATTTTACTCTTCCCAAAAATGTTAAAAAAAATAAATGAGTGAGAGCGTGTTATAGGCTATATGTCATGTTTTAGTCAGATATGACGGCGCTACTGCGACACGCATCACAGCAGATGAGCAGCTGATCGTGTCTATTCATCAAGTCAATGTGCAAACATCGCGAATAAAAGTGAAAGTAAGTCACAGACGCTTAACACACAATCATCTTCAAGTAAAGAAACGAAATGGTCTTACCAGCGCTGTTGCCAATCTCTTCTTGATGTCTTTGATTTTGAAATTAGCTGATGATCATTAAAATGCAACTCATATCTGTTGCTTTTGGTGGCGTGCAATCCATTAAATCTGCATATAACGCGGGAGTTGAAGATCGGATTTATATCCGTTTTGCAAAATCACATTTATGTGGCCAGGTGTTTATTTGTAACATACACCAGCTCGATGCAACCTGGACACATCATCAGTGATGTTACCTGGGATCACTGAGTGTTTCGGGTCTTTCAAGCTTCATACACTCTCCCCAGGCGACCCAGCTGGGGTTGATCAGGCCCCAACTTGTGTCCAGGTAGCTCTACCCCACCCATGGTTCTCCTCTCCTCATCCACAGCCACCTTGAGGCAACTTCTGCTGACTCAGTGACCTCTTTAATAGCCCTTCACTTACTGGCCCCTACGATGCCCAGGATGTTGTAGGCCCTGCAGAGAGACTGGCCAGCAAACCCTTTGCATCCCACCTCAATGGGCTCACATCGTGCTCGCCACCCATTGTTCCGGCACTCTTCCACTAGCTCAGCATACTTTGGCCTCTTCCTCTCATTGGCCTCCTCGATGCGGTCCTCCCAGGGTACGGTGAGTTCCAAGAGGACGATCTGCCTGGAGGACTCTGAGATGAGTAGCATGTCAGGCTGCAGAGTTGTAGTGGCGGCAGTTCCTGGGAATTTAAGTTGCCTCTCCAGGTCAACTTTCAACTCCCAGTCTTGTGCTGTTGCTAGCAGGCCCGGTGAGGTGGCCCTGGCAGCTACAGGTGGCTTCTCCCCAGCCCGGACGAAAGCAATGGTGTTCTTAACTGGCAGCAGGCGCTTACAGTGGCCAATCCCACAGTTGATGGTATTTGCTATCGTCTTCAGGACTTGGTCGTGACGCCACCGGTCAGCGCCCCTCAACCAGTGCCTTCGAACAGCAACTGAGGATGTGCTCCAGGGTTCCTCTCTTCAGGCAGAGGTTGCAGGCTGGTGACTCCACCAATCCCCAGCTGTACAGGTTGGATGGGCTCGGTAGTACATCGTAGACAGCCTGAATCAGGAATCGTATGCGATGGTGTTCCGCTTTCCACAGCGCTGCCCACGAGACCTTTCGGTCCACTGCATGCTCCCATCTTGTCCAGGCTCCCTGCTGCTGCATTCCAACCATCCTGCTGGCCCGCTCCTCCTCTACTGCTGCCCGCACCTCCTGCTGCACCAGTGATCTCCTGTCCTTCTCCTGTGCCTTGTTGTAGCGGGATGTTGTGCCACTACCCAAGCCAGCTCTTCCATGAGTCACTGCTCCCACCAGTGCCCTGTGCCGTAGCCGTGACTCAGCCTCATTCACCGCCTCTGCTGCCCTCCACTTCCGCCCTGTCCTCACCTCAATCCCAGCATGGGAGACCTTCGGGTCCTGTGACTCTCTGTATTGCAGCACCTCCCTGGCACGACCCACCTTGAACTCCTCATTCAGGCTTTTGATAGGGAGCTTCAGCTTGTTGTTCTGGCCATACAAGGCAATGCTGCTCAGGCTTCAGAGGTAAGCCCAGCCACTTCCGAAGAAACCTGCTGACTCTCCTCTCAAAGCCCTCGATGGTGGAGATTGGGACCTCATAAATCAGGAGGGGCCAGAGAATCCGTGGGAGGATGCCGTGTTGGTAAATCCAAGCCTTGAACTTTCCAGGTAGGCCTGACTTATCCACTGCGGCTAGCCAGCCTTCCAGTTCAAGGTTGGTTGCACGGATGGCTGCTGTGTCTTTCAGGCTACAGCTCGAACACCTTCCCCAAGCTCTTCACTGGTTTCTCAGTGATTGATGGTACCTGGGTCGTGCCAAGTGTGAAACGGAACTTGTTGGTAACCTTGCCTTTCTTCAACACCAGCGATCTAGACTTTGTTGGCTTGAAGCACATACGAGCCCAGGTGGTTATCTCTTCCAGGCCTTTCAGGATCCACCTGGCCCCTGGGACATGTGGTGTTGTCACCATCAGATCGTCCATGAAAGCCCTAATGGGTGGCTGGCGGACACCAGACTTGGTGAGGGGACCTCTACACTGGACCTCTGCAGCCTTCACCAGCATATTCATGGCGAGTGCGAACAATATCACTGATATTGTGCACCCAGTGATAATGCCCTTCTCGAGCCTGTGCCAGTCTGATGTTGTGGACCCTGCAGAGACTCTCAGACTGAAATTGTTGTAGTAGTCCAGAATTAGATCTCTAAACCGGTCTGGGATGTGGTGGTGGCGCAGAGCCTCCTCAGACCAGTTTGTGGGGTATGGACCCATAGGCGTTTGTGAGGTCCAACCACAGCACCACCAGGTCCCCCTTGTTCTCCCGGGCTTCCCTGATCAGCTGTGTGACCACGCCTGTGTGCTCAAGACACCCCGGCACCTTCGGGATCCCTCCTTTCTGGACCGAAATGTCAATATACAAGTTCTTTAAGAGGTAGTCGGTCAGCCGCCTAGCAACAATGCTGAAGAATATCTTTCCCTCAACACTGAGTAGTGAGATGTTTCTAAACTGGTCGATTGTCTTTGACTCTTCCTCCTTTGGGATCCACACCCCTTCTGCAAACCGCCACTGCTGAGCAATCTTTCCCCTCCTCCATATGACTTTCAGGATCTTCCAGAGCCTGCGTTGAAGCTTCGGGCAGTTCTTGTAAACCTTATACGGTACCCCACTAGGTCCTGGGGCTGAGCTTGCTCTGGCCTTTTTGATCACCTCCTGGATCTCCTTCCAACTGGGCTCCTTCCCGTCAAAGTCCAGAGTTGGTGCAGGTGGATCAATCAGGTACTGGCAGTGGCCCATATCTTGCTCCCTGGAACTGTCACAGAAGGTGTCTTTGAGGTGGCGGTCAATCTCTGCTTTAGAGCAGGTAAGCTGGCCACTCCGCTTCTTCCCAAGCAGCTGCTTTGTAAACCCAAAAGGATTTGCTGTAAAGGCAGCCCACTTCCTGGCCCTCTCCTTCCTCCTCTTCCTGTGCCACTCCGCCCTCCTCAGAGTGATGAGCTTCTTGCGGAGGATGGCGCACAGCTCTACTCAGAGGGCCCCGCTCCTCCTCCTCGCCTCCTTGAACCTCCTCCTCAGGCTCTTCAGCTCTTGCCTAAGCTGGTGGATCTTGTTTGCCCTGTTGTTCATGATGTAGGGGAGGTTCACTGCTTTTTTCTCCTCCAGTCCAAATCTCTCAGCTGCTAGGCTGATGATGATGGTGGTCATTGTCTGGAGGCGTTGATCGGCATCACCCTTTACTATTGCTTCTAAGATGGTATTGGCATCTTCATCAAACTGGAGCCACTCCTTCTCCTTGTTAGCTTGGGGCCATTTTACCCGACGGTGTTCTGATGTTCTGCATGGGATCGGAACTTGTGTCACTCAGAGTTTCTGGGCACTGTGGTTTGGCTCCGGTCCTAGCTCCTCCTGCGTCTCACCAGGGGTGTTCCCTGCGTGCTGTGATACAGGTACCGCCCGCATACATCTCATCTTGGCCTGGTGGATTTTCAGGCCATGTGGGTTTTTGCACACTTTGCCGCAAAAGCATTGTGCACTCGGCATCGTGAATCCGTCGCTTTGTGTCGGTATCCTTTGGTCTGTCCGAGTGGGATCCTCATCCTCCCCCCTCTCGGGGATCCCTGGGGGTATAACTCCATAGGTCGATCTGTAGCTTTGGAAGTGGGTTCTTCCTCTCAGAAGATGCAGGTCGGGCTGCTAACCCTTCCTGCCCCGTTGCCGTCTCTCCGGGCTGTCCGCTGTCTCTCCAGCTGCCACCTCTCTGTTCTCGGTTGTCAATCAGTCTATTCCTGATCGTCACTGGTTGTCCCAGACTTCAGTTTATTTGTAACATACACCAGCTCGATGCAACCTGGACACATCATCAGTGATGTTACCTGGGATCACTGAGTGTTTCGGGTCTTTCAAGCTTCATACACTCTCCCCAGGCGACCCAGCTGGGGTTGATCAGGCCCCAACTTTGTGTCCAGGTAGCTCTACCCCACCCATGGTTCTCCTCTCCTCATCCACAGCCACCTTGAGGCAACTTCTGCTGACTCAGTGACCTCTTTAATAGCCCTTCGCTTACTGGCCCCTGCGATGCCCAGGATGTTGCAATCGGTAAGATCAGAACACTTATTATCTGGATAACTTATCTGGATACAGATTGCATTTTAATACCAGGCGTACATGGGGTCTTAGAGATGGAGTTTGCGTGGAGCAGCATTGCACACACTGTGCAAAATCATATCGTACAAGAACACATTGCCGAGCTTCACTCTGGAACATGCAGTGCTTATATTTAGTGCTTTATATTTTATTTTTTTACTAATAGTTCAGCCCTATAATGATCATTAATATATTTAGAAATGTACATTAACCTAAACTAATCAATCATTTAAAAGATTGTTAATTGTTAGTTAATGATACCTAATCCAACTACTCTACCAAATCACTTTTTCAATGCAATTAAAAAAACGAAAAGAAAAAAGAAAAAAAAACGGACATTATCTGGGTTAGCTGTCACCATAGTTTAGCAGGTGTCTAGATTTATGTGGGATGTGTTTTCTTTTCTTTTTTAATGTTTGGAGGTGTAGTTCAGTTCTCTGTTCTACCTGTAAGAGGCTTTCCTTCTTGCAGATGAGGACCAATTGCCTGAAAGAGTTTCTGTAAAGCAGAAAAAAATAAAAAAAATAATGTAATATTTGTGACAAGTCAACATGATACTGCATTCACAACCCATATTATTTAAAAAAGTGTAAAAAAATGTTTAATGGCTCCATAGCTGCTTAGCTACTGCCTAACTATAATCAGTTATTTAATTAGCATTAACTACAAAGCATAGTCACTTCAGAGATGAAGCAAGCGGTCACAATTTGATTTTATTAGAGAAGATTGTGTATCTTCTTGTATATCTAACCAGAAACAAAAAATAAATAAAAATACGGTCCCTTTTGATTTCATTCTTAACTCTCTCATGAACTGCATTTTTTATTGTTTTATAATGTTTCCTGGGGTGCACTTAAGTATAATGTTAGTGTAATTTTTACATTAAAAAAAAATAGAAATAAAAGGCATTTTTCCTACCCTGAATTTAGCCCTCTAATGTGATTGGCTAACATCTTTATATGAAATAGCTATTAGTACATGTGGAACTCTCTGAAAACTTCGCAAACTTTTACGTTTACAGCTATTACTATTACATCAGTCATGGTCAACCAATTGTTGATCAAAGCATTATTACTAGATCTATCGTATTGTATTTAGATTGTGGCATGAAAGGTTTGTGGCGAACTTCATCTGATGAACTCCACTAAAAAAGCAGGTATTTCCCTCTGGCCTTTCATGAAACTAATCTTGAATGGATTGAGGAGTTATGAATTTGTAAA
Organism: Hybognathus amarus; assembly: GCA_030378365.1. Classification (NCBI taxonomy): domain Eukaryota; kingdom Metazoa; phylum Chordata; class Actinopteri; order Cypriniformes; family Leuciscidae; genus Hybognathus; species Hybognathus amarus. The sequence continues at coordinate 43,643 of JAQIUQ010000803.1, read as the reverse complement.
TGATTTGTACTTTTATGCTTGTTCAATGTGTTGGGAATTGTTAAACTCGTGAAATCTCTGTATGGCCATTATGCACTTGTATTGCACTTCATGAACGTGAATATATGTTGTTTTACCTGCTCTGGATTGTGAAAGGTCATATGATTTAATAAAATAACAAAACAAAATCAAGAAAGATGTGTTAGGGAACATATAATGCGATTAGAACATTTTTTTAGATTCCTTTGGGATGATTTAATTTTTGAATATTACAATTTTGTATGGATAATATACCAGACTGACTCTTTTGTTGAAAATGAGGCTATCTGTAGAAAAAAATGACCACTTACACAAGCAATTCAGATTTGTAGGATTTGTTATTTGATTTTAAATGAGCTGTATGTAAGATTGTGGCCAAAACTGGTACTGCAATCAGTTTCAAATTACTGTAGAGCGGTGTATCCCCTCTTGGATACCCAAGAGAAAGATAAAGAAGAATTGAAGAAGGCCATCTCTAAACTCTCTGAGTCTATGACCACTCTGGTGAATTAAAGGAGCATTTCACCCATTGCAACATCAATCTTTATTGAAAGTGTATCATATATGCAGTTGAAATGTAAAAGATTTTTTTTTTTTAATTTGGTGCCCTCTTAACCGAGAAAACAGAAAATAACCAAGGAGCGCCTAAGTATTAATAGACTACATGTGCCACAATGCACCGCATTGCACAGCTCCGCAAGCCACACCCACTAATCCGGTACAGCGCAAACAGAGAATTCACTCTTCCGTCTACAAGGCTTACATTAGCTGTCACTGGAGTCTGAAATTCATTTCACACAAAATGTCTAGTTGGCTGTGGCAAGCAGGACGATCAAGGGCGAGGGATGTAAGAGGACGGCGTTCTGCGCGAGGCCGGTGGCATGAGTTATAACAGAGACCGATAATGAAAGAGGCGCGCCGATCTCGCGCTCTCACGGAGAAGCGAAAGCATAAAACGGGGAGCGACGATGGCAGATCCAGAGAGAAACAGGCCTGATTTTATGTTGTGTTTTGTTTCTGTTGTGTGTAACGTTACAGCAGTCGTCAATGAGGGGCTGCTGGCTTATACTTTCATTTTGTATTTGTTCATTTTACTATTAAAATGTTTAAATGTTCGCCGGCTTCATGCCTCCTTCTTCCCACAACAACAAACCCTGTTCACGTTATTAGTGAATTACTCCTCGTTTGTGTTTCTATATGGTGAATTACTGCATGTTACCTGGATGTTTAGTCAGGCGAAACTATCACAACACAAACGACTGTGTGCTCGTCTGATTCAGAGATTTCCTCCAGGAGAAATTGCCATCGTTGAAATTCTCTGCAGCAGACGGACTCTGTGTCTGTAGGCCGTAGCACGCAGCGAGAGCACGGGCACCAGCAAGCCGCCTAGCGCCAGAGTGAGTCCGAGTTCCTCGACCGACAGGCAGCCGTCTCCTACTCCTCCATCAGCCTCAGCTGCTCTAAACTATACTGCGACTCGTAAAGATAGCCACGAACATCGGATTCGAGCAGCAGAATTTTAAAATCCTCTTCTTCCATATCATGTTCAGTTTCTTCCGTCATTGTCATAACTTACTATCTCCACAGCGTTCGTTAGCTTAGTTTCCAAACAAGATGGTGGATATTGATTTCAGTTTCTGCAAGTGAAGTCCCACCCACTTGTCTGTAATAGGCCTGTAGGGTGAGTGGGTCCCACACCCTGGAATAATAATGAGCTAATGTTTGTAGTTCTAAAGATTTTAATGAAATATGACTTCCTGCTTATCGTGATGCAAAATTACGATTTTTACGTCACGATAAGCTGGAAGTATAACACTTAAATCCTTATTTTTCCCATCTCAGGGGAAAATAAGGGAATAAACCATGACCATTCGAAAATGTGACTGGGTTTCTAAAGATACAAAGCTTAATGCAAATGGGTGAAGTGACCCTTTAAAAGCAAATGGAATTAGCTCAGATTGTGAAAAATCATGCTGAACATTTGCAGAATCAAATAACTTCCGCATTCCCTGGCGTGTGAAGCACCTACATTCTGAAGTACTGAAATATATCAATGCTGATATCACTCCAATGGTTAGGAGCTAACCCTAACCCTCACAGATTACAATCCAGTGATGAGAAACGTTACAGAAAGAGGTCTAATGACACAATGATCATTTTGTGCATGAAGATACAAAAACAAGATCTCTTGGTTAAAGTCAAAATAAACTTGAGTTTCCTTCATTTGGTAGGATAGGGGATACAGCAGATCCTCTGTTGTATTCGGAAAAGTTAATGATTATCTAGCTCTACAACCCCTCACCAACTGCTCGAGATTGGTGGGATGTGGCACGTTGGAAATAACTACCTGGGACGAGTTTGAGCAGAAGTTTCAAACTGCATTTTTGTCTAAGGATTTTACATGTGAACTGGCAGAGTGAATAAGAGGTTGAGTACAAGGTGAAGGAGAGAGCATACACGATTTTACTTATATGTATCGAATCTCTTTGTAAACAATGGAAACCGGACATCGAGGAGGAGGAAATTATAAAGATGATTTTGAAAAACACAAATCTGGCTAGTCTGGCTAGTCATCTAAGAAGTAGCAGTGTGGTTAAAGTGGATCGACTTGTTTGTTTGGTCCAACAACTTGAAAAGGATAGTGAAAATCAGCGAAACTATGAACAGAGAGAATTTGTAAAAAAAAAAAAAAAAAAAACTCAACCTAAAGCTCAACATAATTCTATGGGTCATCACAGGATTTCGCAACCCATTCTTTCCCATCCTACTCCCACTGTGCTTTGCAGGCATTGTAAAAGTGCTCAACTTGTAAACTTATTAACATCTAACAAAGGTAGATCATTTAATAAAGCACCTCACCTCATTTGTTCAGAATTACCCGAAAAGAACAGAACATCCTATTGTGAGTAATCTTACTCATTCTAGTTCATCTAAAGGGAAAAACCTCTAAATCTAATCCAAGATTTTCCAATTGCAGAGTGACCATTCCACAACTGCTGGTTGTTTTGTTATCCATTGTTTCATGGAAAGGTGTTTTTTTTCCTTGACTTTGATTCCTCGTATACATTGCTAAAAGGCACTTTTCCTGCTGTTATCGGACTTGACTTCTTTTTTTTAGTGGAATGCAGGTTGATGTCATGAATCGGATATATTGGTTTCAGGATGATAAGAAAAAACAGGTTTTCCAGAAAAAAAAACATCATTAATGGACTATGGTGCCCCAGCTTGCTTTAATCTCTGCTATAGCTCCTTATCCAACAGAGTCTGCTGATGTGGAAGCATATGTTAAGTTGCCTGACCCTGTCATCCAAGATGTCACCTTAAAAGAGTATGAGAAACAAAAGGTTTTTTTGCACAAATGGATGCAAACACTGATGTTTGTACCACAAAGCTAGGATGCAATGTGTGCTTACTCACACGAACGATCTTCTACGAAGATTTATTAGTTGGACATCTAGGGCATTCCAAAACCTACAAAAGACTGCAGACTCTTGTATACTGGCTCAAAATGAATCCTGATCTTGTAGAATATGTTCATTGTTGCCAATAGTGTTAACTGTACAAACCTGAAAGTAGAAGATTGGCAGGGAAATTACAGCAGACTGATGTACATCAACCCTGGTAAATGTTAGGAGTTGACGTTATGGGCCCATTTCCACGAAGTCCCAATATCGGAATATTTAACCTTTGGTGTTTGTGGATAATTATACACATTGGGTGGAGCTCTTCCCTCTTCGTCAGGCCACTGCAGAATCAGTTGTCAGAAAATGACAAAATACATCTTCACTAGATGGGAAGTACCTGATTTTGTTCTGTCTGATCAAGGTTCTCAGTTTGTATCCACTCTCTTCAAAGAAACACGCAAACAGTGGAATATTTCCCCAAAACGAATGACTGCCTATCATCCACAAACCAACATTACTGAGAGAATAAATCATACACTGAAAACAATGATCTCCATGTACATTGGCAATAATCATAAACAGAGGGATAAAGACTTTCCGATTCCGATTTGTTGTTAATTAGTCGATTGGTGTGACCCCAGCTGAGATTAATTTGAAAAGACCATTGCGTCCCCTTAATGTCTTGTTACAGCCAAGGGAATGTACTACCAATTCTTCAGTCGATGTTCAAGTGAAGAAATTGAGTAGAATGCAGGAGTTTGTCAGTAAAAAATAAATTGACTAGAATAGAAGAGAAAGCATGTATGAGGAACAGGACAGAGTTTGTTTACAAACATAACTTTACTCCAAAGCAGAAAAATAATTTTCTGCTACACTTGCTCCCACATGGCAAGGTCCGTACAGAACTGTTTGAAAAAAATGGGCCCCTTAACTATGAAATTGTGTTGAAATCTAGACGCACCCTAGCGGCAACAAAAATTATTTTGCTGCAAAGTGTAAGCAACTCTAGCAACTCTCCGTTGACTTTCGAAGTGGAAAATCCAAACTCTGGTCTGGCCAATCACATCGTGTATAGAGTTGGTGGGCGGGTTTATCAAAATGACGGCAGAGTTGAGACGGTTCTGCGCCGTGATTTCCATAGGTGATTTCCCTGCTACTTAAAAACAAACAAGACGCAGCTGGCGAACAGCGGTCTTTCGAATTCGGCTTTGGCCGCGAACTCAGATGACTTGGAGTTAAGAACGTAAGTCATTCTTAAAAAGGAAGATGTGTTCAGAGTTTTGACGACCGGATAAGGCAAAAGTTTAATATATCAACTTGCTCCACTGGAGAGAAAACCATGGGGAAAGCGCACTGGGGACTCCCTCAGCCACAGCCATCATCGCTCTGGTTGGTTAGCGCTATCCTATGGCGTGCAGAGGGATATTGAAAGACAACCTTTTATCCCGCCCCCGGATTGAGGTATGCCAATTGTGAGTTCCCAGACCTAACATCTTGATAGGTCTGGTTTGCCAGGTTAGGAGGATTCTGGAGAAATTGGTCGAATTGTGCATGCTTCACGGATAAATCCTTGCTACTCTACAGCTGGAGAATTGCAAGCACTAAGTGATCCATCAAAGAAAAAAGGGAAAAAGAAATGGAAAATTAAAAGATCTCAGACATTTCATGGAAGAAGAGGAATTCAAGGGATTTAGTGATGCTGAAACAGAACTTAATCAAGTTGAACATTAAAGAGTACTGAATATTTTTGCTGAAGAAAGTGGAGAGAGGAATTCAAGGGATTTAGTGATGTTCAAACAGAACTTGATCAAGTTGAACCTCAAAGAGTGTTGAATATTTTTGCACAAGAAAGTGAGGAGGTGGACTTCCTTGGCTTTTAATAGTTAAAAATAATAACAATTTTCAGGGGAGGGGGAGTGTAGCGAAATCCATGTGATGAACTCCGCTAATAAAAGCAGGTCTTTCTGTTTATTTAACAAGCATGTAGATGTGACAAAATATTCATAGCGAAAATAAAAATGTTCGGTGTCAGGAGACACGTGATGTTTCACATGGCTCAGTTTGATTAACTCTCGTTGATCCTGCTGTGTATGGATGATTGAAACTGCTTCTAAAGCCATATATGGATGTTTGAAACTCTCGCTGAAGCTGTGTATGAATGTTTGAAACTCCAGCTGAAGCCATGCATGAAGAGAAATGCATGTGCATCTAACCCGATTTAAACAGAGACTGACGATAAACCAGTCATGCTAGGGAAATGGTATGTGCTAATCTCTTTTGCTGATGTTAATTTTTTGGAATAGTGTAAATTTGATAGTTTGTGCTAATTTCTTTCTTTTGAACTGGACATGTTGCAAGCTATGAACTATTCACAAACTCAACAGCACTCCTACAACAATAGTGACTCGAGCTTTATGAACTATACATAAGCTCAATGGTCATTTCTGAAACTAATGTTGAATGGATTGAGTAGTTATGAATTTGTAATTGATTTGTACTTTTTGTGCTTATTCAATGTGTTGGGAATTGTTATACTGGTGGAATCTGTGTATGGGCATTATGAATTTATATGGCACTTCATGAACGTGAATATATGTTGTTTTACCTGATTGTGAAATGTCATATGCTTTGATAAAATAACAAAATAAAATCAAAGAAACAGGATATCATAGGGATCATATAATGTGATGAGAACATTTTATTAGATTCATTCGGGACGATTTAATTTATGTTTATTTACAATTTTGTCTGGATAATATACCAGACTGGCACCCCTTTTTGTACACCTTAAATCATAACAGGTTGCAGTAATGTAGCCGATCACAGACATGTTGAGTGCATGAATGCAGTGATCTCATCATTGCAACTCCATTTCTGCACACTCATGAATTAACATGACATCATGACTTTTGCGTAAACATACACGCCACTTTCGTGTCAAGTGGCGTGTTATCTCTACGCATTTTGAGCTATCCGCGTGTATGTCTACGCCATTAACGTCCACATCATTCCGCGTGTCTGTAAACGCCGACAAAGGTCCGAGCGAAACGAAGCAAAATATTCATCTACATCTGGGGAGCTATCTTTTTCTTTTCTAGGATGGTAAGGGAACAGTCATAGTGACGGGTAGGTTTAGGGACGGGGTTGAGGTAAGTCATATATTTAAATATAGCTGCAAGCAGCCATTACCGGGGCCAAGCGCAAGAAGCGGCAACATATGCCAAAATAGCTAGGAGTGGCAAACCAACTGCAGCAAGGAGCAATTAATGGCACTTTAAGAGAACTTTGTGCAAATGACTTAAACAAAATCACAAACATTAGCTTTTCAGATGATTTAATACTTTATCACTATCGGCAAATAAGTGGCGCAGTTATGAAATTGATACGTTGTGATCAGAGTGAGATGACAATGACACATACAAAGTTTGGTGTCAAAATGTGAAGGCATTGCAGAGATAAAGCCTAAATAGTCATTTTGGCAGCATGCCTCAAATTTGATGCTGTGGTATACGAAAACGGTTTTGTCTATCGTCACGCAATCCATAACTTTTAGTCGGCACAGTCTGGAGATGATACGATTCAATTTTCGTGAAAATCAGACAAGCGGTCTAGGAGGAGTTCGAAAAAGAAGGTTTTTCAAGGAACTAAAGATGGTGGACAGGAAGTTTGGCTGATTATGGCAAACCTGATATCTATGTTTTCGGCATAACCCAAGGAATCTATTAAGGTCAGTTTCATTGCAATAGTCAAATTTATTCAAAAGTTATTAGCATTTTCGGAAATTAATTATAACTTTTGACCAACAGGTGGCGCTGTCTCAAAATCTTTTGAATACCTTCAGGGCATGCTGCTTATGGCACAAACTGAGTTTCGTAATGTTAGACCAAAGCATTTGTTTAGTATAGCATTTTATTTCACAAAACTGTATTGAAGTCAATGGGAATTTCACGTTTTGTTCTATTATAGCGCCACCAAGAGGCTCAGTCCCACAATTTTTTTTGTGTGTCCTCAGAGTGAGCCCATACATATGTGTGTCAATTTTGGTGAAAATATCTCAATTTGCATCAGAGTTATAAACATTTATATGAAAAAAACACAAAAAAAATGACCGACACATGACTTTGTTTGAATATTACTACCCCTTACTATCAATATTTTCGCATTTTGGCATTAGCGTATAGCCTATCGACCTATGTTTCCGTTTTTCTGGCGGTGGTTTCGTCTCGATTCGGAACAGCGGTTTCGAAGATATCGCCACATGTTTTTTTCGCGCTAAATCGCTACGCTACACCAACCGTAAGACGAAACCCAACATGTTTGGTATCGTTGGACTCGGCAACGATTCAGGAACTGAAAAGATGACTCCCGTGAAAATAAGTGTACCACACCCAAAGTTATAAGCGTTTGAAAAAAAATCACCACTAGGTGGCGCTGTTTCGAAACTTCTCAGGCTCCTTCAGGGCATCGTACTGATGACCCATACCGAGTTTCGTAACAATTTGTTCATGCGTTCAAAAAATACAGCATTTTAGCACATAATTCAAAATGGCCGACAGCCAAAATGGCCGAGCTGGGAAAATTGGATATCAGTCGACTCGGCATGACGCCCCGAATCTAACAAGACCAAGTTTATGATTTTTGGACAAACCGTTCAGAAGTTATGAGCAAAAATAGCCATTTTTCATATCTCCGGACCACTAGGTGGCGCTCCGCCGAAACGCAGCATGTAGCCTCAGGACATGCTTGTGATGACACGTACCAAGTTTGGTCTAAATAGGATCAAGCGTTGCGGAGATACAGCCTCACGTCTGTTTTCGCAAGCGCTACGTAAAATTAGTTTGTGCGTTTATCGAAAACGGTTAATCGAATCAACTTGAATTCCATAACTTTTTGTCAGCACTGCCTGGAGATGATCCGGTGCGAATTTTGGTGAAAATTGGACAAACCGCCTAGGACGAGTTCGCAAAAGTAGTTTTTTTGACAATTCAAAATGGCGGCCATTTTTATGACGGAAAATGACGACATAGGGTGCGATCGAATCGGCATGAGCTCAGGAATAAGAGGAGAAAAGAATTTTGTTGATAGGCCTTACGGTTCAAAAGTTATTAGCATAATAAAAGTGAAACTTTGGACAGTTGGTGGCGCTAGAGGGAATAAGTTAGAGACACCAAAATTGGTGTATTTAATGTTGGGACTGTCCTTTATCAGAATGTCAAACCAAAACAACTTTCCCGCAAACCGGTCTATGGGCTGCCATCAGACGCCCAGTCGGAAGAAGAATAATAATAATAATATAGCTGCAAGCAGCCATTACCGGGGCCAAGCGCAAGAAGCGGCAACATATGCCAAAATGGCTAGGAGTGGCAGACCTACTGCAGCAAGGTGCAATTAATGGCACTTTAAGAGAACTTTGGGCAAATGAATAAAACAAAATCACATAAACATTAGCTTTTCAGATGATTTAATATTTTATCACTTTCGACAAATAGGTGGTGCCGTTATGAAATTGATACGTTGTGATCAGAGTGAGATGACAATGACACATACAAAGTTTGGTGTCAAAATGTGAAGGCATTGCAGAGATAAAGCCCAAATAGTCATTTTGGCAGCATGCCTCAAATTTGATGCTGTGGTATACAAAAACGGTTTTGTCTATCATCACGCAATCCATAACTTTTAGTCGACACAGTCTGGAGATGATACGATTCAATTTTCGTGAAAATCGGACAAACGGTCTAGGAGGAGTTCGAAAAAGAAGGTTTTTCAAAGAACTAAAGATGGTGGACAGGAAGTTTGGCTGATTATGGCAAACCTGATATCTATGTTTTCGGCATAACCCAAGGAATCTATTAAGATCAGTTTCATTGCAATAGGCAAATTTATTCAAAAGTTATTAGCATTTTCGGAAATTAATTATAACTTTTGACCAACAGGTGGCAGCTGTCTCAAAATCTTTTGAATACCTTCAGGGCATGCTGCTTATGGCACAAACTGAGTTTCGTAATGTTAGACCAAAGCATTTGTTTAGTATAGCATTTTATTTCACAAAACTGTATTGAAGTCAATGGGAATTTCACGTTTTGTTCTATTATAGCGCCACCAAGAGGCTCAGTCCCACAATTTTTTTGTGTGTCCTCAGAGTGAGCCCATACATATGTGTGTCAATTTTGGTGAAAATATCTCAATTTGCATCAGAGTTATAAACATTTATATGAAAAAACACAAAAAAAATGACCGACACACGACTTTGTTTGAATATTACTACCCCTTACTATCAATATTTTCGCATTTGGGCATTAGCATTTAGTAAACAAGCTATGATTCCGTGTTTCTGGCGGTGGTTTCGTCTCGAATCGGAACAGCGGTTTCGAAGATATCGCCAAGTGTTTTTTTCGCGCTAAATCGCTACACTACACCAACCGTAAGACGAAACCCAGCATGTTTGGTATCGTTGGACTCGGCAACGATTCAGGAACTGAAAAATAGGACTCAGGTGAAAATAAGTGTACCACACCCAAAGTTATAAGCGTTTGAAAAAAAAATGTCACCACTAGGTGGCGCTGTTTCGAAACTTCTCAGGCTCCTTCAGGGCATCGTACTGATGACCCATACCGAGTTTCGTAACAATTCGTTCATGCGTTCAAAAAATACAGCATTTTAGCACAAAATTCAAAATGGCCGACAGACAAAATGGCCGATCTGGGAAAATTGTATATCAGTCGACTCGGCATGACGCCTGAATCTAACAAGACCAAGTTTATGATTTTTGGACAAACCGTTCAGAAGTTATGAGCAAAAATAGCCATTTTTCATATCTCCGGACCAGTAGGTGGCGCTGCGTCGAAACGCAGCATGTATCCTCAGGTCATGCTTGTGATGACATGTACCAAGTTTGGTCTGAATGTGATTAAGCGTTGCGGAGATACAGCCTTACGTCTGTTTTCGCAAGCGCTACGTAAAATTTGTTTGTGCGTTTATCGAAAACGATTTGACGAATCAACTTGAATTCCATAACTTTTTGTCAGCACTGCCTGGAGATGATCTGGTGCAATTTTGGTGCAAATCGGACAAATCGCCTAGGACGAGTTCGCAAAAGTAGGTTTTTTGGCAAATTCAAAATGGCGGGAAAATTTGCATAACGGAAAATGACGTCATAGGGTGCGATGGAATCGGCATGAGCTCAGGAACAAGAGGAAAAAAGAATTTTGTTGATAGGCCTTACGGTTCAAAAGTTATTAGCATAATAAAAGTGAAACTTTGGACAGGTGGTGGCGCTAGAGGGAATGAGTTAGAGACACCAAAATTGGTGTATTTAATGTTGGAACTGTCCTCTATCAGAATGTCAAACCAAAACAACTTTCCCGCAAACCGGTCTATGGGCTGCCATAGACGCCCAGTCGGAAGAAGAAGAAGAATAATAAATATAGCTGCAAGCAGCCATTACCGGGGCCAAGCGCAAGAAGCGGCAACAGATGCCAACATGTGTGGAAGTGGCAGACCAACTGCAGCAATGAGCAATTAAAGACATTTTAAGAGAACTTTGGATAAATGGCTAAAAAATCATATATACAGTAACTTTTAAGAGAATTTAATGATTTATCACTTTCGACAAATAGGTGGCGCACTTACGAAATTGATGTGATGTGGTCAGAGTGAGGTGACAATGACACATACAAAGTTTGATGTCAAAATGTCCAGGCATTGCAGAGATAAAGACTGAATAGTCCTTTTGGCATCCTACCTCAAATTTGCTGCTGCACTACACGAAAACGGTTTTGTCTATCGGACACGAAATCCATAACTTTTAGTCGGCACTGTCTGGAGATGATACGATTTGATTTTGGTGAAAATCGGACAAACGGTCTAGGAGGAGTTCGAAAAAGTAGCTTTTGAATGAAAATCAAGATGGTGGACAGGAAGTTCGGCCAAATAAGAAAAACTTGGTATCTATGTTTTCGGCTTGACCCAAGGAATCTATTAAGACAAGTGGCATTTCAATAGGCAGATTTATTCAAAAGTTATTAGCCTTTTTGGAATTTTTTTATATAACTTTTGACCACTAGGTGGCGCTGTTTCGAAACTTCTCAGGCTCCTTCAGGGCATCGTACTGATGACCCATACCGAGTGTCGCAACAATTCATTAATGCGTTAAAAAATACAGCATTTTAGCACGTAATTCAAAATGGCCGACAGTCAAAATGGCCGATCTGGGAAAATTGGACATCCGTCGACTCATCATGACGCCCTGAATCTCACGAGACCACTTTTATGATTTTTGGACAAACCGTTCAGAAGTTATGAGCAAAAATAGCCATTTTTCATATCTCCGGACCACTAGGTGGCGCTGCGCCGAAACGCAGCATGTAGCCTCAGGTCATGCTTGTGATGACATGTACCAAGTTTGGTCTGAATACGATTAAGCGTTACGGAGATACAGCCTTACGTCTGTTTCGCAAGCGCTACGTAAAATTTGTTTGTGCGTTTATCGAAAACGATTTGACGAAATCAACTTGAATTCCAAAACTTTTTGTCAGCACTGCCTGGAGATCATCTGGTGCGATTTTGGTGCAAATCGGACAAACCGCCCTAGGACGAGTTCGCAAAAGTAGGTTTTGAATGAAAATCAAGATGGTGGACAGCAAGTTCGGCCAAATAAGAAAAACTTGGTATCTATGTTTTCGACTTGACCCAAGGAATCTATTAAGACAAGTGGCATTTCAATAGGCAGATTTATTCAAAAGTTATTAGCCTTTTTGGAATTTTTTATATAACTTTTGACCACTAGGTGGCGCTGTTTCGAAACTTCTCAGGCTCCTTCAGGGCATCGTACTGATGACCCATACCAAGTTTCGTAACAATTCGTTTATGCGTTCAAAAATTACAGCATTTTAGAACATAATTCAAAATGGCCGACAGCCAAAATGGCCGATCTGGGAAAATTGGACATCAGTCGAACTCGGCATGACGCTCTGAATCTAACAAGACCACATTTATGATTTTTGGACAAACCAATCAGAAGTTATAAGCAAAAATAGCCATTTTTCATATCTCCGGACCAGTCAGGTGGCGCTGCGCCGAAACGCAGCACATAGCCTCAGGTCATGCTTGTGATGACACGTACCAAGTTTGGTCTGAATACGATTAAGCGTTACGGAGATACAGCCTTACGTCTGTTTTCGCAAGCGCTACGTAAAATTTGTTTGTGCGTTTATCGAAAACGATTCGATGAATCAACTTGAATTCCATAACTTTTTGTCAGCACTGCCTGGAGATGATCTGGTGCGATTTTGGTGCAAATCGGACAAACCGCCTCAGGACGAGTTCGCAAAAGTAGGTTTTTTGGAAAATTCAAAATGGCGGAAAAATTTGCATGACGGAAAATGACGTCATAGGGTGCAATCGAATCGGCATGAGCTCAGGAACAAGAGGAAAAAAGAACTTTGTTGATAGGCCTTACGGTTCAAAAGTTATTAGCATAATAAAAGTGAAACTTTGGACAGTTGGTGGCGCTAGAGGGAATGAGTTAGAGACACCAAAATTGGTGTATTTAATGTTGGGACTGTCCTCTATCAGAATGTCAAACCAAATTTCATTTCCCGCAAACCGGTCTAGGGGCTGCCATAGACGCCCAGTCGGAAGAAAGAATAATAATAATAATAATAATAATAATAATAAGAACCGGAACAGATACAATAGGTGCCTCCGCACCTTCGGTGCTTGGCCCCTAAATATAGCTGCAAGCAGCCATTACCGGGGCCAAGCGCAAAAAGCGGCAACAGATGCCATCATGTGTGGGAGTGGCAGACCACCTGCAGCAATGAGCAATTAAAGACATTTTAAGAGAACTTTGGATAAATGGCTAAAAAAATCACATATACAGTAACTTTTAAGAGAATTTAATGGTTTATCACTTTCGACAAATAGGTGGCGCACTTACGAAATTGATGAGATGTGGTCAGAGTGAGGTGACAATGACACATACAAAGTTTGGTGTCAAAATGTCAAGGCATTGCAGAGATAAAGACTGAATAGTCATTTTGGCATCCTACCTCAAATTTGCTGCTGCGCTACACGAAAACGGTTTTGTCTATCGACACGAAATCCATAACTTTTAGTTGGCACTGTCTGGAGATGATACGAATTTGATTTTGGTGCAAATCGGACAAACCGCCTAGGACGAGTTTGCAAAAGTAGGTTTTGAATGAAAATCAAGATGGTGGACAGCAAGTTCGGCCAAATAAGAAAAACTTGGTATCTATGTTTTCGGCTTGACCCAAGGAATCTATTAAGACAAGTGGCATTTCAATAGGCAGATTTATTCAAAAGTTATTTGCCTTTTTGGAATTTATTATATAACTTTTGACCACTAGGTGGCGCTGTTTCGAAACTTCTCAGGCTCCTTCAGGGCATCGTACTGATGACCCATGCCAAGTTTCGTAACAATTCGTTAATGCGTTCAAAAATTACAGCATTTTTGCACATAATTCAAAATGGCCGACAGCCAAAATGGCCGATCTGGGAAAATTGGACATCAGTCGACTCGGCATGACGCTCTGAATCTAACAAGACCACATTTATGATTTTTGGACAAACCAATCAGAAGTTATAAGCCAAAATAGCCATTTTTCATATCTCCGGACCAGTAGGTGGCGCTGCGCCGAAACGCAGCACATAGCCTCAGGTCATGCTTGTGATGACACGTACCAAGATTGGTCTGAATACGATTAAGCGTTGCGGAGATACAGCCTTACGTCTGTTTTTGCAAGCGCTACATAAAATTTGTTTGTGCGTTTATTGAAAACGATTCGATGAATCAACTTGAATTCCATAACTTTTTGTCAGCACTGCCTGGAGATGATCTGGTGCGATTTTGGTGCAAATCGGACAAACCGCCTAGGACGAGTTCGCAAAAGTAGGTTTTTTGGAAAATTCAAAATGGCGGAAAAATTTGCATGACGGAAAATGACGTCATAGGGTGCAATGGAATCGGCATGAGCTCAGGAACAAGAGGAAAAAAAGAATTTTGTTGATAGGCCTTACGGTTCAAAAGTTATTAGCATAATAAAAGTGAAACTTTGGACAGTTGGTGGCGCTAGAGGGAATGAGTTAGAGACACCAAAATTGGTGTATTTAATGTTGGGACTGTCCTCTATCAGAATGTCAAACCAAATTTCATTTCCCGCAAACCGATCTAGGGGCTGCCATAGGCGCCCAGTCGGAAGAATAATAATAATAATAATAATAATAAATATAGCTGCAAGCAGCCATTACCGGGGCCAAGCGCAAGAAGCGGCAACAGATGCCATCATGTGTGGAAGTGGCAGACCAACTGCAGCAATGAGCAATTAAAGACATTTTAAGAGAACTTTGGATAAATGGCTAAAAAATCATATATACAGTAACTTTTAAGAGAATTTAATGGTTTATCACTTTCGACAAATAGGTGGCGCACTTACGAAATTGATGTGATGTGGTCAGAGTGAGGTGACAATGACACATACAAAGTTTGATGTCAAAATGTCAAGGCATTGCAGAGATAAAGACTGAATAGTCCTTTTGGCATCCTACCTCAAATTTGCTGCTGCGCTACATGAAAACGGTTTTGTCTATCGGACACGAAATCCATAACTTTTAGTCGGCACTGTCTGGAGATGATACGATTTGATTTTGGTGAAAATCGGACAAACGGTCTAGGAGGAGTTCGAAAAAGTAACTTTTGAATGAAAATCAAGATGGTGGACAGGAAGTTCGGCCAAATAAGAAAAACTTGGTATCTATGTCTTCGGCTTGACCCAAGGAATCTATTAAGATAAGTGGCATTTCAATAGGCAGATTTATTCAAAAGTTATTAGCCTTTTTGGAATTTTTTATATAACTTTTGACCACTAGGTGGCGCTGTTTCGAAACTTCTCAGGCTCCTTCAGGGCATCGTACTGATGACCCATACAGAGTGTCGCAACAATTCATTAATGCGTTAAAAAATACAGCATTTTAGCACGTAATTCAAAATGGCCGACAGTCAAAATGGCCGATCTGGGAAAATTGGACATCCGTTGACTCGGCATGACGCCCTGAATCTAACGAGACCACTTTTATGATTTTTGGACAAACCGTTCAGAAGTTATGAGCAAAAATAGCCATGTTTCATATCTCTGGACCACTAGGTGGCGCTGCGCCGAAACGCAGCATGTAGCCTCAGGTCATGCTTGTGATGACATGTACCAAGTTTAGTCTGAATACGATTAAGCCGTTGCGAGATACAGCCTTACGTCTGTTTTCGCGAGCGCTACGTAAAATTTGTTTGTGCGTTTATCGAAAACGATTTGACAGAATCAACTTGAATTCCATAACTTTTTGTCAGCACTGCCTGGAGATCATCTGGTGCGATTTTGGTGCAAATCGGACAAACCGCCTAGGACGAGTTCGCAAAAGTAGGTTTTGAATGAAAATCAAGATGGTGGACAGCAAGTTCGGCCAAATAAGAAAAACTTGGTATCTATGTTTTCGGCTTGACCCAAGGAATCTATTAAGACAAGTGGCATTTCAATAGGCAGATTTATTCAAAAGTTATTAATCTTTTTGCAATGTTTTATATAACTTTTGACCACTAGGTGGCGCTGTTTCGAAACTTCTCTGGCTCCTTTCAGGGCATCGTACTGATGACCCATACCGAGTTTCGTAACAATTCGTTTATGCGTTCAAAAATTACAGCATTTTAGCACATAATTCAAAATGGCCGACAGCCAAAATGGCCGATCTGGGAAAATTGGACATCAGTCGACTGGAGCATGACGCTCTGAATCTAACAAGACCACATTTATGATTTTTGGACAAAACAATCAGAAGTTATAAGCAAAAATAGCCATTTTTCATATCTCCAGACCAGCAGGTGGCGCTGCGCCGAAACGCAGCACATAGCCTCAGGTCATGCTTGTGATGACACGTACCAAGTTTGGTCTGAATATGATTAAGCGTTGCAGAGATACAGCCTTACGTCTGTTTTCGCAAGCGCTATGTAAAATTTGTTTGTGCGTTTGCTATCAAAAACGATTCGATGAATCAACTTAAATTCCATAACTTTTTGTCAGCACTGCCTGGAGATGATATGGTGCGATTTTGGTGCAAATCAGACAAACCGCCTAGGACGAGTTCGCAAAAGTAGGTTTTTTGGAAAATTCAAAATGGCGGAAAATTTTCCATGACGGAAAATGACGGCATAGGGTGCAATCGAATCGGCATGAGCTCAGGAAAAAGAGGAAAAAAGAATTTTTTAATAGGCCTTACGGTTCAAAAGTTATTAGCATAATAAAAGTGAAACTTTGGACAGTTGGTGGCGCTAGAGGGAATGAGTTAGAGACACCAAAATTGGTGTATTTAATGTTGGGACTGTCCTCTATCAGAATGTCAAACCAAATTTCATTTCCCGCAAACCGGTCTAGGGGCTGCCATAGACGCCCAGTCGGAAGAAGAATAATAATAATAAATATAGCTGCAAGCAGCCATTACCGGGGCCAAGCGCAAAAAGCCGCAACATATGCCAAAATGGCAAAGAGTGGCAGACCTACTGCAGCAAGGTGCAATTAATGGCACTTTAAGAAAACTTTGTGCAAATGACTAAAACAAAATCACATAAACATTAGCTTTTCAGATGATTTAATATTTTATCACTTTCGACAAATAGGTGGCGCAGTTATGAAATTGATACGTTGTGATCAGAGTGAGATGACAATGACACATACAAAGTTTGGTGTCAAAATGTGAAGGCATTGCAGAGATAAAGCCCAAATAGTCATTTTGGCAGCATGCCTCAACTTTGATGCTGTGGTATACGAAAACGGTTTTGTCTATCGTCACGCATTCCATAACTTTTAGTCGGCACAGTCTGGAGATGATACGATTCAATTTTCGTGAAAATCGGACAAACGGTCTAGGAGGAGTTCGAAAAAGAAGGTTTTTCAAAAAACAAAAGAAGGTGGACAGGAAGTTTGGCTGATTATGGCAAACCAGATATCTATGTTTTCGGCATAACCCAAGGAATCTATTAAGATCAGTTTCATTGCAATAGGCAAATTTATTCAAAAGTGATTAGCATTTTCGGAAATTAATTATAACTTTTGACCAACAGGTGGCAGCTGTCTCAAAATCTTGTGAATACCTTCAGGGCATGCTACTTATGGCACAAACTGAGTTTCGTAATGTTAGACCAAAGCATTTGTTTAGTATAGTATTTTATTTCACAAAACTGTATTGAAGTCAATGGGAATTTCACGTTTTGTTCTATTATAGCGCCACCAAGAGGCTCAGTCCCACAATTTTTTTGTGTGTCCTCAGAGTGAGCCCATACATATGTGTGTCAATTTTGGTGAAAATATCTCAATTTGCATCAGAGTTATAAACATTTATATGAAAAAACACAAAAAAATGACCGACACATGACTTTGTTTGAATATTACTACCCCTTACTATCAATATTTTCGCATTTTGGCATTAGCATATAGCCTATCGACCTATGTTTCCGTTTTTCTGGCGGTGGTTTCGTCTTGATTCGGAACAGCGGTTTCGAAGATATCGCCACATGTTTTTTTGCGCTAAATCGCTACGCTACACCAACCGTAAGGCGAAACCCAACATGTTTGGTATCGTTGGACTCGGCAACGATTCAGGACCTCAAAAAGATGACTTTCGTGAAAATAAGTGTACCACACCCAAAGTTATAAGCGTTTGAAAAAAAATGTCACCACTAGGTGGCGCTGTTTCGAAACTTATCAGGCTCCTTCAGGGCATCGTACTGATGACCCATACCGAGTTTCGTAATAATTCGTTCATGCGTTCAAAAAATACAGCATTTTAGCACATAATTCAAAATGGCCGACAGCCAAAATGGCCGATCTGGGAAAATTGGATATCAGTCGACTCGGCATGACGCCCTGAATCTAACAAGACCAAGTTTATGATTTTTGGACAAACCGTTCAGAAGTTATGAGCAAAAATAGCCATTTTTCATATCTCCGGACCACTAGGTGGCGCTGCGCCGAAACGCAGCATGTAGCCTCAGGTCATGCTTGTGATGACACGTACCAAGTTTGGTCTGAATACGATCAAGCGTTGCGGAGATACAGCCTTACGTCTGTTTTCGCAAGCGCTACGTAAAATTTGTTTGTGCGTTTATCGAAAACGATTTGATCGAATCAACTTGAATTCCATAAATTTTTGTCAGCACTGCCTGGAGATGATCTGGTGCGATTTTGGTGCAAATCGGACAAACCGCCTAGGACGAGTTCGCAAAAGTAGGTTTTTTGGAAAATTCAAAATGGCGGGAAAATTTGCATAACGGAAAATGACGTCATAGGGTGCGATCGAATCGGCATGAGCTCAGGAACAAGAGGAAAAAGAATTTTGTTGATAGGCCTTACGGTTCAAAAGTAATTAGCATAATAAAAGTGAAATTTTGGACAGTTGGTGGCGCTAGAGGGAATGAGTTAGAGACACCAAAATTGGTGTATTTAATGTTGGGACTGTCCTCTATCAGAATGTCAAACCAAATTTCATTTCCCGCAAACCGGTCTAGGGGCTGCCATAGACGCCCAGTCGGAAGAAGAATAATAATAAATATAGCTGCAAGCAGCCATTACCGGGGCCAAGCGCAAAAAGCCGCAACATATGCCAATATGGCAAAGAGTGGCAGACCTACTGCAGCAAGGTGCAATTAATGGCACTTTAAGAGAACTTTGGGCAAATGACTAAAACAAAATCACAAACATTAGCTTTTCAGATGATTTAATATTTTATCACTTTCGACAAATAGGTGGCACAGTTATGAAATTGATACGTTGTGATCAGAGTGAAATGACAATGACACATACAAAGTTTGGTGTCAAAATGTGAAGGCATTACAGAGATAAAGCCCAAATAGTCATTTTGGCAGCATGCCTCAACTTTGATGCTGTGGTATACGAAAACGGTTTTGTCTATCGTCACGCAATCCATAACTTTTAGTCGGCACAGTCTGGAGATTATACGATTCAATTTTCGTGAAAATCGGACAAACGGTCTAGGAGGAGTTCGAAAAGAAGGTTTTTCAAAAAACAAAAGATGGTGGACAGGAAGTTTGGCTGATTATGGCAAACCAGATATCTATGTTTTCGGCATAACCCAAGGAATCTATTAAGATCAGTTTCATTGCAATAGGCAAATTTATTCAAAAGTTATTAGCATTTTCGGAAATTAATTATAACTTTTGACCAACAGGTGGCGCTGTCTCAAAATCTTTTGAATACCTTCAGGGCATGCTACTTATGGCACAAACTGAGTTTCGTAATGTTAGACCAAAGCATTTGTTTAGTATAGTATTTTATTTCACAAAACTGTATTGAAGTCAATGGGAATTTCACGTTTTGTTCTATTATAGCGCCACCAAGAGGCTCAGTCCCACAATTTTTTTTGTGTGTCCTCAGAGTGAGCCCATACATATGTGTGTCAATTTTGGTGAAAATATCTCAATTTGCATCAGAGTTATAAACATTTATATGAAAAAACACAAAAAAATGACCGACACATGACTTTGTTTGAATATTACTACCCCTTACTATCAATATTTTCGCATTTTGGCATTAGTATATAGCCTATCGACCTATGTTTCCGTTTTTCTGGCGGTGGTTTCGTCTCGATCGGAACAGCGGTTTCGAAGATATCGCCACATGTTTTTTTTGCGCTAAATCGCTACGCTACACCAACCGTAAGGCGAAACCCAAACATGTTTGGTATCGTTGGACTCGGCAACGATTCAGGACCTCAAAAAGATGACTTTCGTGAAAATAAGTGTACCACACCCAAAGTTATAAGCGTTTGAAAAAAATGTCACCACTAGGTGGCGCTGTTTCGAAACTTATCAGGCTCCTTCAGGGCATCGTACTGATGACCCATACCGAGTTTCGTAATAATTCGTTCATGCGTTCAAAAAATACAGCATTTTAGCACATAATTCAAAATGGCCGACAGCCAAAATGGCCGATCTGGGAAAATTGGATATCAGTCGACTCGGCATGACGCCCTGAATCTAACAAGACCAAGTTTATGATTTTTGGACAAACCGTTCAGAAGTTATGAGCAAAAATAGCCATTTTTCATATCTCCGGACCACAAGGTGGCGCTGCGCCGAAACGCAGCATGTAGCCTCAGGTCATGCTTGTGATGACACGTACCAAGTTTGGTCTGAATAGGATCAAGCGTTACGGAAGACAGCCTCACGTCTGTTTTCGCAAGTGCTACGTAAAATTAGTTTGTGCGTTTATCGAAAACGGTTAATTCGAAAGCGACTTGAATTCCATAACTTTTTGTCAGCACTGCCTGGAGATGATCCGGTGTGATTTTGGTGAAAATTGGACAAACCGCCTAGGACGAGTTTCGCAAAAGTAGTTTTTTTTGACAATTCAAAATGGCGGCCATTTTTTATGACGGAAAATGACGTCATAGGGTGCGATCGAATCGGCATGAGCTCAGGAATAAGAGGAAACAAGAATTTTGTTGATAGGCCTTACGGTTCAAAAAGTTATTAGCATAATAAAAGTGAAACTTTGGACAGTTGGTGGCGCTAGAGGGAATAAGTTAGAGACACCAAAATTGGTGTATTTAATGTTGGGACTGTCCTCTATCAGAATGTCAAACCAAATTTCATTTCCCGCAAACCGGTCTAGGGGCTGCCATAGACGCCCAGTCGGAAGAAGAATAATAATAATAAGAAGAAGAACCAAACAGATACAATAGGTGCCTCTGCACCTTCGGTGCTTGGCCCCTGAATAATAATAAGAACCGGAACAGATACAATAGGTGCCTCGCACCTTCGGTGCTTGGCCCCTAATAATAAGAACCGGAACAGATACAATAGGTGCCTCGCACCTTCGGTGCTTGGCCCCTAATAAATATAGCTGCAAGCAGCCATTACCGGGGCCAAGCGCAAAAAGCGGCAACAGATGCCATCATGTGTGGGAGTGGCAGACCACCTGCAGCAATGAGCAATTAAAGACATTTTAAGAGAACTTTGGATAAATGGCTAAAAAAATCACATATACAGTAACTTTTAAGAGAATTTAATGGTTTATCACTTTCGACAAATAGGTGGTGCACTTACAAAATTGATGAGATGTGGTCAGAGTGAGGTGGAAATGACACATACAAAGTTTGGTGTCAAAATGTCAAGGCATTGCAGAGATAAAGACTGAATAGTCATTTTGGCATCCTACCTCAAATTTGCTGCTGCGCTACACGAAAATGGTTTTGTCTATTGGACTCGAAAATCCATAACTTTTAGTTGGCACTGTCTGGAGATGATACGATTTTGATTTTGGTGCAAATCGGACAAACCGCCTAGGACGAGTTCGCAAAAGTAGGTTTTGAATGAAAATCAAGATGGTGGACAGCAAGTTCGGCCAAATAAGAAAAACTTGGTATCTATGTTTTCGGCTTGACCCAAGGAATCTATTAAGACAAGTGGCATTTCAATAGGCAGATTTATTCAAAAGTTATTAGCCTTTTTGGAATTTTTTATATAACTTTTGACCACTAGGTGGCGCTGTTTCGAAACTTCTCAGGCTCCTTCAGGGCATCGTACTGATGACCCATACCAAGTTTCGTAACAATTTGTTTATGCGTTCAAAAATTACAGCATTTTAGCACATAAGTCAAAATGGCCGACAGCCAAAATGGCCGATCTGGGAAAATTGGACATCAGTCGAACTCGGCATGACGCTCTGAATCTAACAAGACCACATTTATGATTTTTGGACAAACCAATCAGAAGTTATAAGCAAAAATAGCCATTTTTCATATCTCCGGACCAGTAGGTGGCGCTGCGCTGAAACGCAGCACATAGCCTCAGGTCATGCTTGTGATGACACGTACCAAGTTTGGTCTGAATACGATTAAGCGTTGCGGAGATACAGCCTTACGTCTGTTTTCGCAAGCGCTACGTAAAATTGTTTGTGCGTTTATCGAAAACGATTCGACCGAATCAACTTGAATTCCATAACTTTTTGTCAGCACTGCCTGGAGATGATCTGGTGCGATTTTGGTGCAAATTGGACAAACCGCCTAGGACGAGTTCGCAAAAGTAGGTTTTTTGGAAAATTCAAAATGGCGGAAAAATTTGCATGACGGAAAATGACGTCATAGGGTGCAATCGAATCGGCATGAGCTCAGGAACAAGAGGAAAAAAGAATTTTGTTGATAGGCCTTACGGTTCAAAAGTTATTAGCATAATAAAAGTGAAACTTTGGACAGTTGGTGGCGCTAGAGGGAATGAGTTAGAGACACCAAAATTGGTGTATTTAATGTTGGGACTGTCCTCTATCAGAATGTCAAACCAAATTTCATTTCCCGCAAACCGGTCTAGGGGCTGCCATAGACGCCCAGTCGGAAGAATAATAATAATAATAAATATAGCTGCAAGCAGCCATTACCGGGGCCAAGCGCAAGAAGCGGCAACATATGCCAAAATGGCTAGGAGTGGCAGACCAACGGCAGCAAGGAGAAATTAATGGCACTTTAAGAGAACTTTGTGCAAATGACTAAAACAAAATCACATAAACATTAGCTTTTCAGATGATTTTAACACTATCGACAAATAGGTGGTGCAGTTATGAAATTGATACGTTGTGATCAGAGTGAGATGACAATGACACATACAAAGTTTGGTGTCAAAATGTGAAGGCATTGCAGAGATAAAGCCTAAATAGTCATTTTGGCCACATGCCTCAAGTTTGATGCTGTGGTATACGAAAACGGTTTTGTCTATCGTCACGCAATCCATAACTTTTAGTCGGCACAGTCTGGAGATGATACGATTCAATTTTCGTGAAAATTGGACAAACAGTCTAGGAGGAGTTCGAAAAAGAAGGTTTTTCAAAGAACTAAAGATGGCGGACAGGAAGTTTGGCTGATTATGGCAAACCTGATATCTATGTTTTCGGCATAACCCAAGGAATCTATTAAGATCAGTTTCATTGCAATAGGCAAATTCATTCAAAAGTTATTAGCATTTCCGGAAATTAATTATAACTTTTGACCAACAGGTGGCGCTGTCTCAAAATCTTTTGAATACCTTCAGGGCATGCTGCTTATGGCACAAACTGAGTTTTGGTAATGTTAGACCAAAGCATTTATTTAGTATAGCATTTTATTTCACAAAACTGTATTGAAGTCAATGAGAATTTCACGTTTTGTTCTATTATAGCGCCACCAAGAGGCTCAGTCCCACAATTTTTTTGTGTGTCCTCAGAGTGAGCCCATACATATGTGTGTCAATTTTGGTGAAAATATCTCAATTCGCATCAGAGTTATAAACATTTATATGAAAAAACACAAAAAAATGACCGACACATGACTTTGTTTGAATATTACTACCCTTACTGATCAATATTTTCGCATTTGGGCATTAGCATATAGTTAACGAGCTATGATTCCGTTTTCTGGCGGTGGTTTCGTCTCGAATTCGGAACAGCGGTTTCGAAGATATCGCCAAGTGTTTTTCGCGCTAAATCGCTACACTACACCAACGGTAAAGACAAAACCCAACATATTTGATATCGTTCGACTGGCAACGATTCAGGACCTCAAAAAGATGACTCCCGTGAAAATGAGTGTACCACACCAAAAGTTATAAGCGTTTGAAAAAAAAATGTCACCACTAGGTAGCGCTGTTTCGAAACTTCTCAGGCTCCTTCCAGGGCATCGTACTAATGACTCATACCGAGTTTCGTAACAATTCGTACATGCGTTCAAAAAATACAGCATTTTAGCACTTAATTCAAAATGGCCGACAGCCAAAATGGCCGATCTGGGAAAATTAGATATCAGTCGACTCGGCATGACGCCTGAATCTAAAAAGACCAAGTTTATGATTTTTGGACAAACCGTTAAAAGTTATGAGCAAAAATAGCCATTTTTCATATCTCCGGACCACTCAGGTGGCGCTGCGCCGAAACGCAGCATGTAGCCTCAGGTCATGCTTGTGATGACATGTACCAAGTTTGGTCTGAATAGGATCAAGCGTTGCGGAGAGTATCAGCCTTACGTCTGTTTTCGCAAGCACTTACAGTAAAATTAGTTTGTGCGTTTATCGAAAAACAGTTAATCGGAATCAACTTTCTTTTGCATAACTTTTTGTCAGCACTGCCTGGAGACTGATCCGGTGCAATTTTGGTGAAAATGGGACAAACCGCCTAGGACGAGTTCGCAAAGTAGGTTTTTTGGACAATTCAAAATGGCGGCCATTTTTTTATGACGGAAAATGACGTCATAGGGTGCGATGCGAATCAGCATGAGCTCAGGAAAGAGAGGAAAAAGAATTTTGTTGATAGGCCTTACGGTTCAAAAAGTTATTAGCATAATAAAGAGTGAAACTTTGGACAGTTGGTGGTGCTAGAGGGAATGAGTTAGAGACACCAAAATTGATGCATTTAATGTTGGGACTGTCCTCTATCAGAATGTCAAACCAAAACAACTTTCCCGCAAACCGGTCTAGGGGCTGCCATAGACGCCCAGTCGGAAGAAGAATAATAATAATGATGAATATAGCTGCAAGCAGCCATTACCGGGGCCAAGCGCGAGAAGCGGCAACAGATGCCAGCATGTGTGGGAGTGGCAGACCAACTGCAGCAATGAGCAATTAAAGACATTAAGAGAACTTTGGATAAATGGCAAAAAAATCATATATACAGTAACTTTTAAGAGAATTTAATGGTTTATGCACTTTCGAGGACAAATAGGTGGCGCACTTCCGGAAATTGATGTGATGTGGTCAGAGTGAGGTGACAATGACGCATACAAAGCTTTGGTGTCGAAATGTCAAGGCATTGCAGAGATAAAGACTGAATAGTCCTTTTGGCATCCTACCTCAAATTTGCTGCTGCGCTACATGAAAACAGTTTTGTCTATTCTTGAACAGAAATCCATAACTTTTAGTCTGCACTCTCTGGAGATGATACGATTTGATTTTGGTGGAAACCGGACAAACCGCCTAGGACGAGTTCGCAAAAGTAGGTTTTGAATGAAAATCAGAGATGGTGGACAGGAAGTTTGGCCAAATAAGAAAAACTTGGTATCTATGTTTTCGGTCTTACCCAAGGAATCTATTAAGACAAGTGGCATTTCAATAGGCAGATTTATTCAAAAGTTATAAGCCTTTTTGGAATTTTTTATATAACTTTTGACCACTAGGTGGCGCTGTTTTCAAAACTTCTCAGGCTCCTTCAGGGCATCAGTACTGATGACGCCATACCAGTTTCGTAACAATTCGTTTATGCGTTCAAAAATTACAGCATTTTAGCACATAATTCAAAATGGCCGACAGCCAAAATGGCCGAAATCTGGGAAAATTGGACATCAGTCGACTCGGCATGACGACTCTGAATCTAACAAGACCACATTTATGATTTTTGGACAAACCAATCAGAAGTTATAAGCAAAAATAGCCATTTTTCATATCTCCGGACCAGTAGGTGGCACGCTGCGCCGAAACGCAGCACATAGCCTCAGGTCATGCTTGTGATGACACGCACCAGAGTTTGGTCTGAATACGATTAAGCGTTACGGAGATGCAGCCTTGGTCTGTTGGCGCAAGCGCCTGCGTAAAGTTTGTTTGTGCGTTTATCGAAAACGATTCGCGAATCAACTTTGAATTCCATAACTTTTTGTCAGCACTGCCTGGAGATGATCTGGTGCGATTTTGGTGCAAAGTGGACAAACCGGCACCTGGACGAGTTCGCAAAAGTAGGTTTTTTGGAAAATTCAAAATGGCGGAAAAATTTGCATGACGGAAAATGACGGGTCACAGGGTGCAATCGAATCGGCATAAGCTCAGGAACAAGAAGAAGAAGAATTTTGTTGATAGGCCTTACGGTTCAAAAGTTATTAGCATAATAAAAGTGAAACTTTGGACAGTTGGTGGCGCTGAGGGAATGAGTTAGAGACACCAAAATTGGTGTATTTAATGTTGGGACTGTCCTCTATCAGAGTGTCAAACCAAATTTCATTTCCCGCAAACCGGTCTAGGGCGGCCATAGACGTCCAGTTAAAATAATAATAATAATAATAATAATAATAATAATAATGATAAGACACGAAACAGGATACAATAGGTGCCTCCGCACCTTCGGTGCTTGGCCCCTAATAATAATAATAATAAGAACCAAACAGATACAATAGGTGCCTCCGCACCTTCGATACTGGCCCCTGAATATAGCTGCAAGCAGCCATTACCGGGGCCAAAGCGCGAGAAGCGGCAACAGATGCCAACATGTGTGGAAGTGGCAGACCAACTGCAGCAATGAGCAATTAAAGACATTTTAAGGACTTTGGATAAATGGCTAAAAAATCATATATACAGTAACTTTTAAGAGAATTTAATGATTTATCACTTTCGACAAATAGGTGGCACACTTACGAAAATTGATGTGATGTGGTCAGAGTGAGGTGACAATGACACATACAAAGTTTGATGTCAAAATGTCCAGGCATTGCAGAGATAAAGACTGAATAGTCCTTTTGGCATCCTACCTCAAATTTGCTGCTGCACTACACGAAAACGGTTTTGTCTATGGACACAAAATCCGATAACTTTTACATCGGCACTGTCTAGAGATCAGATACGATTTGATTTTGGTGAAAATGGACAAACAGTACTAGGAGGAGTTCGAAAAGTAGCTTTTGAATGAAAATCAAGATGGTGGACAGGAAGTTCGGCCAAATAAGAAAAACTTGGTATCTATGTTTTCGGCTTGACCCAAGGAATCTATTAAGACAAGTGGCATTTCAATAGGCAGATTTATTCAAAAGTTATTAGCCTTTTTGGAATTTTTATATAACTTTTGACCACTAGGTGGCGCTGTTTCGAAACTTCTCAGGCTCCTTCAGGGCATCGTGCTGATGACCCATACACGAATGTGACGCAACATTCATTAATGCGTTAAAAAAATACAGCATTTTAGCACGTAATTCAAAATGGCCGACAGTCAAAATGGCCGATCTGGGAAAATTGGACATACTGTCAACTCATTATGACGCCCTGGAATCTCACGAGACCACTTTTATGATTTTTGGACAGAACCGTTCAGAAGTTATGAGCAAAAATAGCCATTTTTCATATCTCCGGACCACTAGGTGGCGCTGCGCCGAAACGCAGCATGTAGCCTCAGGTCATGCTTGTGATGACATGTACCAAGTTTGGTCTGAATACGATTAACCGTTCCGAAAGATACACCTTACGTCTGTTTTCGCAAGCGCTACGTAAAATTTGTTTGTGCGTTTATCGAAAGCGATTTGACGAATCAACTTGAATTCCAAAACTTTTTGTCAGCACTGCCTGGAGATCATCTGGTGCGATTTTGGTGCAGAACTGGACAAACCGCCTAGGACGAGTTCGCAAAAGTAGGTTTTGAATGAAAATCAGAGATGGTGGACAGCAAGTTCGAGACCAAATAAGAGAAACTTTGGTATCTATGTTTTCGACTTGACCCAAGGAATCTATTAAGACAAGTGGCATTTCAATAGGCAGATTTATTCAAAAGTTATTAGCCTTTTTGGAATTTTTTATATAACTTTTGACCACTAGGTGGCGCTGTTTCGAAACTTCTCAGGCTCCTTCAGGCATTCAATACTGATGACCCATACCAAGTTTCGTAACAATTCGTTTATGCGTTCAGAAATTACAGCATTTTAGAACATAATTCAAAATGTGCCGACAGCCAAAATGGCCGATCTGGAAAATTGGACATCAGTCGACTGGCATGCACGCTCTGAATCTAACAAGACCACATTTATGATTTTTGGACAAACCAATCAGAAGTTATAAGCAAAAATAGCCATTTTTCATATCTCCGGACCAGTAGGTGGCGCTGCGCCAAAACGCAGGCACATAGCCTCAGGTCATGCTTGTGATGACACGTACCAAGTTTGAGTCTGGAATACGATTAGCGTTGCGAGTCAGCCTTACGTTTGTTTTAAGCGCTACGTAAAATTTGTTTGTGCGTTTATCGAAAACGATTAGATGAATCAACTTGATTCCATAACTTTTTGTGCAGCACTGCCTGGAGATGATCTGGTGCGATTTTGGTGCAAATTGGACAAACCGCCTAGGACGAGTTCGCAAAAGTAGGTTTTTTGGAAAACTCAAAATGGCGGAAAAATTGCATGACGGAAAATGACGTCATAGGGTGCCAATTGAATCGGCATGAGCTCAGGAACAAGAGGAAAAAGAACTTTGTTGATAGGCCTTAGCGGTTCAAAAGTTATTAGCATAATAAAAGTGAAACTTTGGACAGTTGGTGGCGCTGAGGGGAATGAGTTAGAGACACCAAAATTGGTGCATTTAATGTTGGGACTGTCCTCTATCAGAATGTCAAACCAAATTTCATTTCCGCACAAACCGGTCTAGGGGCTGCCATGACACGCCCAGTCGGAGAAGAATAATAATGATAATAATGATAAGAAGAAGAACCAAACAGATACGATGGTGCCTCCGCACCTTTGTGCTTGGCCCCTAATTACCGGGGCCAAGCGCAAGAGGCGGCAACAGATGCCAACATGTCTGGAAGTGGCAGACCAACTGCAGCAATGAGCAATTAAAGCATTCTAAGAGAACTTTGGATAAATGGCTAGAGGAAAATCATACATACAGTAACTTTTAAGAGAATTTAATGATTTATCACTTCCGACAAGATGGTGGCAGCACTCGCGAAATTGATGTGATGTGGTCAGAGTGAGGTGACAATGAGCACATACAAAGTTTGATGTCAAAATGTCCAGGCATTGCAGAGATAAAGACTGAATAGTCCTTTTGGCATCCTACCTCAAATTTGCTGCTGCACTACACAGAATGAGGTTTTGTCTTGTCGACTCAAAATTGCATAAGTTTTAGTCGGCACTGTCTGGAGATGATACGATTTGATTTTGGTGAAAATCGGACAAACGGTCTCAGGAGGAGTTCGAAAAGTAGCTTTTGAATGAAAATCAAGATGGTGGACAGGAAGTTCGGCCAAATAAGAAAAACTTGGTATTTATGTTTTCGGCTTGACCCAAGGAATCTATTAAGACAAGTGGCATTTCAATAGGCAGATTTATTCAAAAGTTACTTAGCCTTTTTGGAATTTTTTTATATAACTTTTGACCACTAGGTGGCGCTGTTTCCGAAACTTCTAGGCTCCTTCAGGGCATCGTACTGATGGCCCATGCAAAGTGTCGCAACAATTCATTAATGCGTTAAAAAATACAGCATTTTAGCACGTAATTCAAAACGGCCGACAGTTAAAATGGCCGATCTGGGAAAGTTGGACATGCGCTGACTCATCATGACGCCCTGAATCTCACGAGACCACTTTTATGATTTTTGGACAAACCGCTCAGAGTTATGAGCAAAAATAGCCATTTTTCATATCTCCGGACCACTGAGGTGGCAGCTGCGCCGAAACGCAGCATGTAGCCTCAGGTCATGCTTGTGATGACATGTGCCCAGTTTGGTACTAAAATACGATTACACCCATTGCCGGGATCAGCCTTACGTCTGTTTTCGCAAGCGCTACGTAAAATTTGTTTGTGCGTTTCATCGAAAACGATTTGACGAATCAGACTTGAATTCCAAAACTTTTTGTCAGCTCTGCCCTGAAGATCATCTGGTGCGATTTTGGTGCAAATGGGACAAACCGCCGCAGACGAGTTCGCAAAAATTCAGTTTTGAATGAAAATCAAGATGGTGGACAGCAAGTTCGGCCAAATAGAGAAACTTGGTACTGCTATGTTTTCAGACTGACCCAAGGAATCTATTAAGACAAGTGGCATTTCAATAGGCAGATTTATTCAAAAGTTATTAGCCTTTTTGGAATTTTTCATGTAACTTTTGGCCACTGGTGACAGCTGTTTCGAAACTTCTCAGGCTCCTTCAGGGCATCGTTACTGATGACCATGCCGAGTTTCGTAACAATTCGTTATGTGGTAAAATTACAGCATTTTAGAGCATAATTCAAAATGGCCGAGCAGCAAAATGGCCGATCCTGGAAAATTGGACATCAGTTTCGACTCGGCATGGCACTCTGAATCTAACAAGACCACATTTATGATTTTTGGACAAACCAATCAGAATTTATAAGCAAAAATGGCCATTTTTCATATCTCCTGACCAGTAGGTGGCGCCTACGCCGAAACGCAGCACATAGCCTCAGGTCATGCTTGTGATGACACTTACCAAGTTTGGTCTGAATACGTGACACGTACGAGCACGAGCTTACGTTCTGTTTTCGTAAGCGCTACGTAAAATTCTTTGTGCGCTTATCGAAAACTATTCGATGAATCAACTTGAATTCCATAACTTTTTGTCAGCACTGCCTGGAGATATCTGGTGCGATTTTGGTGCAAATGGACAAACCGCCTAGGCGAGCTCTCGCAAAGTCAGGTTTTTTGGAAAAGTTCAAAATGGCGGAAAAATTAGCTTGACGGAAAATGACGTCATAGGGTGCCATGGAATCGGCATGAGCTCAGGAGCAAGAGGGAAAAGAATTTTGTTGATAGGCCTTACGGTTCAAAAGTTATTAGCATAATCAAAGTGAAACTTTGGACAGTTGGTGGCGCTAGAGGGAATGAGCTAGAGACACCAAAATTGGTGTATTTAATGTTGGGACTGTCCTCTATCAGAATGTCAAACCCAAATTTCATTTCCCCAGACCTGGTCTAGGGCTGCCATAGACGCCCAGTCGGAAGAAGAATAATAATAAATATAGCTGCAAGCAGCCATTACCGGGGCCAAGTGCAAGAAGCGGCAACAGATGCCATCATGTGTGGAAGTGGCAGACCAACTGCAGCAATGAGCAATTAAAGACATTTTAAGAGAACTTTGGATAAATGGCTAAAAAATCATATATACAGTAACTTTTAAGAGAATTTAATGGTTTATCACTTTCGACAAATAGGTGGCGCACTTACGAAATTGATGTGATGTGGTCAGAGTGAGGTGACAATGACACATACAAAGTTTGATGTCAAAATGTCAAGGCATTGCAGAGATAAAGACTGAATAGTCCTTTTGGCATCCTACCTCAAATTTGCTGCTGCGCTACACGAAAGCCAGCTTTGTCTATCGACACGAAATCCATAACTTTGTCATCGGCACTGTTGGAATAATTGATACGATTTGATTTTGGTGAAAATCGGACAAAAGGTCTAGGAGGAGTTAGAAAAGGTAGCTTTTGAATGAAAATCAAGATGATGGACAGGAATTCGACCAAATGAGAAAAACTTGGTATCTATGTTTTCGGCTTGGCCCAAGGAATCTATTAAGACAAGTGGCATTTCAATAGGCAGATTTATTCAAAAGTTATTAGCCTTTTTGGAATTTTTATATATAACTTTGACCACTAGGTGGCGCTGTTTCGAAATTTCTCAGGCTCCTTCAGGCATCGCACTGATGACTCATACCAGTGCGCAAGATCAGTTGTAATGCGTTAAAAAAATACAGCATTTTAGCACGTAATTCAAAATGGCCGACAGTCAAAAATGGCCGATCTGGGAAAATTGGACATCCGCTCGACTGATCATGACGCCCTGAATCTAACGAGCCCACTTTAAGATTTTTGGACAAACCGTTCAGAAGTTATGAGCAAAAATAGCCATTTTTCATATCTCCGACCACTAAGTGGCGCTGCGCAAAACGCAGCATGTAGCCTCAGGTCATGCTTGTGATGACATGTACCAAGTTTGGTCTGAATACGATTAAGCGTTGCGAGATACAGCCTTGCGTTCTGTTTTCGCAAGCGCTACGTGAAATTTGTTTGTGCGTTTATCGAAAACGATTTGACGAATCAACTTGAATTCCATAACTTTTGTCAGCACTGCCTGGAGATCATCTGGTGCGATTTTGGTGCAAATCGGGACAAACCGCCTAGGTTCGCAAAATTAGGTTTTGAATGAAAATCAAGATGATGGACAGGAAGTTCGAGCCAAATAAGAAAAACTTGGTATCTATGTTTTCCGCTTGACCCAAGGAATTATTAAGACAAGTGGCATTTCAATAGGCAGATTTATTCAAAAGTTATTAGCCTTTTTGGAATTTTTTATATAACTTTTGACCACTAGGTGGCGCTGTTTGACAAACTTCTCATGCTCCTTCAGGGCATCGCTACTGATGACCCATACCAGGTTTCAATAACAATTCGTTTATGCGTTCAAAAATTACAGCATTTTAGCACATAATTCAAAATGGCCGACAGCCAAAATGGCCGATCTGGGAAAATTGGACATCAGTCGACTCGGCATGACGCTCTGAATCTAACAAGACCACATTTATGATTTTTGGACAAACCAATCAGAAGTTATAAGCAAAAATAGCCCATTTTTCATATCTACGGATGCAGTGAGGTGGCGCTGCGCCGAAACGCAGCACATAGCCTCAGGTCATGCTGTGATGACACGTACCAAGTTTGGTCTGAATACGATTAAGCGCGTGAGAGAGCAGCCTCTACGTCTGTTTTCGCAAGCGCTACGTAAAATTGTTTGTGCGTTTATGAAAACGATTACGCAATTCGATGACTTGAATTCCATCAACTTTTTGTCAGCACTGCCTGGAGATGATCTGGTGCGAGTTTGGTGCAAATGGACAAACCGCCTAGGACGAGTTCGCAAAAGTAGGTTTTTTGGAAAATTCAAAATGGCGGAAAAATTTGCTTGACGGAAAATGACGTCTATAGGGTGCAATCGAATCGGCATGAGCTCAGGAACAAGAGGAAAAAAGAATTTTGTTGATAGGCCTTACAACTCAAAGGTTATTAGCATAATAAAAGTGAAACTTGGACAGTTGGTGGCGCTAGAGGGAATGAGTTAGAGCACCAAAATTGGTGTATTTAATGTTGGGACTGTCCTCTATTCAGGATGTCAAACCAAATTTCATTTCCCGCAAACCGGTCTAGGGCCTGCCATAGACGCCAGTCGGAATAATAATAATAATAATAATAATAAATATAGCTGCAAGCAGCCATTACCCGGGGCCAAGCGGAAAAAGCGGCAACAGATCCATCATGTGTGAGAGTGGCAGACCACCTGCAGCAATGAGCAATTAAAGACATTTTAAGAGAACTTTGGATAAATGGCTAAAAATCATATATACAGTAACTTTTAAGATAATTTAATGGTTTATCACTTTCGACAAATAGGTGGCGCATTCGCGAAATTGATGAGATGTGGTCAGAGTAAGGTGACAATGGCGCATACAAAGTTTGGTGTCAAAATGTCAAGGCATTGCAGAGATAAAGACTGAATAGTCATTTTGGCATCTACCTCAAATTTGCTGCTGCGCTACACCGTAAACGGTTTTGTCTATGAACACCGAAATCGCATAACTTTTAGTTGGCACTGTCTGGAGATGATACGAATTTGATTTTGGTGCAAATCGGACAAACCAGCCTGGGCAGAGTTCGCAAAGGTAGGTTTTGAATAAAAATCAAGATGGTGGACAGCCAGTTCGGCCAAATAAGAAAAACTTGGTATCTATGCTTTCTAGGGCTGACCCAAGGAATCTATAAGACAAGTGGCATTTCAATAGGCAGATTTATTCAAAAGTTATTAGCCTTTTTGGAATTTTTTATATAACTTTTGACCACTAGGTGGCGCTGTTTCGAAACTTCTCAGGCTCCTTCAGGGCATCGTGCTAATGACCCATACCAAGTTTCGTAACAATTCGTTTATGCGTTCAGAAAATTACAGCATTTTAGCACATAATTCAAATGGCCGGACAGCCAAAATGGCCGATCTGGGAAAATGCGGACATCAGTCGAGCTGATATGACGCTACTGAATCTAACAAGACCACATTTATGATTTTTGGACAAACCAATCAGAAGTTATAAGCAAAAATAGCCATTTTTCATATCTCCGGACCAGTAGGTGGCGCTGCGCTGAAACGCAGCACATAGCCTGCCAGGTCATGCTTGTGATGACACGTACCAAGTTTGGTCTGAATACGATTAAGCGTTACGGAGATACAGCCTTACGTCTGTTTTCGCAGCGCTACGATGAAGAAATTGTTTGTGCGTTTATCGAAAACGATTTCGACAGAAGTCAACTTGAATTCCATAACTTTTTGTGAGCACTGCCTGGAGATGATCTGGTGCGATTTCAGTGCACAATTGGACACAAGCCGCCTCAGGACGAGTTCGCAAAAGTAGGTTTTTTGGAAAATTCAAAATGGCGGAAAAATTTGCATGAGCGGAAAATGACCTCATAGGGTGCGCTCGAATGGGCATGAGCTCAGGAACAAGAGGAAAACAAGAATTTTGTTGATAGGCCTTCGTTCAAAAGTTATTAGCATAATACAAGTGAAACTTTGGACAGTTGGTGGTGCTAGAGGGGATGTGGTTCGAACACCAAATTGGTGTCATTTGATGTTGGGACTGTCCTCTATCAGAATGTCAAGCCAAATTTCATTTCCCGCAAAGCCGGATATAGGGCTGACCAAGCCCCAGTCGAAAGAAGAATAATAATAATAAATATAGCTGCAAGCAGCCATTACCGGGGCCAAGCGCAAGAAGCGGCAACAGATGCCAGCATGTGTGGGAGTGGCAGACCAACTGCAGCAATGAGCAATTAAAGACATTTTAAGAGAACTTTGGATAAATGGCTAAAAATCATATATACAGTAACTTTTTAAGAGAATTTAATGGTTTATCACTTTCGACAAATAGGTGGCGCACTTACGAAATTGATGTGATGTGGTCAGAGTGAGGTGACAATGACACATACAAAGTTTGGTGTCCAAAATGTCAAGGCATTGCAGGTAGAGACTGAATAGTCCTTTCGGCATCCTACCCTCAAATTCTGCTGCTGCGTGACACGAAAACGGTTTTGTCTATCGACACGAAATCCATAAGTTTTAGTTTGCACTGTCTGGAGATGATCGATTTGATTTTGGTGGAAATGGACAAACCGCCTCAGGACGAGTCGCAAAAGTAGGTTTTGAATGGAAAATCAAGATGGTGGACAGGAAGTTCGGCCAAATAAGAAAAACTTGGTATCTATGTTTTCGGCTTGACCCAGGTAATCTATTAAAGACAAGTGGCATTTCAATAGGCAGATTTATTCAAAAGTTATAAACCTTTTGGAATTTTTTATATAACTTTTGACCACTAGGTGGCGCTGTTTCGAAACTTCTCAGGCTCCTTCAGGGCATCGGATCCTGATGACCCATACCGAGTTTCGTAACAATTCGTTTATGCGTTCAAAAATTACAGCATTTTAGCACATAATTCAAACTAGCCAACAGCCAAAATGGCCGATCTGGGAAGTGGACATCAGCTCGAACTGAGAGCATGAACGCTCTTGAATCTAACAAGACCACATTTATGATTTTTGGACAAACCAATCAGAAGTTATAAGCAAAAATAGCCATTTTTCATATCTCCGGACCAGTAGGTGACGCTGCGCCGGAAACGCAGCACATAGCCTCAGGTCATGCTTATGATGACACGCACCAAGTTTGGTCTGAATACGATTCAAGCGTTGCGGAAGATACAGCCTTACGTCTGTTTTCGCAAGCGCTGCGTCAAATTTGTTTGTGCGTTTATCGAAAAGCGATTCGAACGAATCAACTTGAATTCCATAACTTTTTGTCAGCACTGCCTGGAGATTGATCTGGTGCGATTTTGGTGCAAGTTCGGACAGACCGCTGCCAGACGAGTTCGTAAAAGTAGGTTTTTTGGAAAATTCAAAATGGCGGAAAGAATTTGCATGACGGAAAATGACGTCATAGGGTGCAATCGAATGGCATGAGCTCAGGAACAAGAGGAGAAAAGAATTTTGTTGATAGGCCTTACGGTTAAAAAGTTATTAGCATAATAAAAGTGAAACTTTGGACAGTTGGTGGCGCTAGAGGGAATGAGTTAAGACACCAAAATTGGTGTATTTAATGTTGGGACTGTCCTCTATCAAGTGTCAAACCAAATTTCATTTCCCGCAAACCGGTCTAGGGCGGCCATAGACGCCCAGTCGGAAGAAGGATGATAATAATAAATATAGCTGCAAGCAGCCATTACCGGGGCCAAGACGCAAGAAGCAGCAACAGATGCCATCATGTGTGGAAGTGGCAGACCAACTGCAGCAATGAGCAATTAAAGACATTTAAGAGAACTTTGGATAAATGGCTAAAAAATCATATATACAGTAACTTTTAAGAGGATTTAATGATTTATCACTTTCGACAAATAGGTGGCGCACTTACGAAATTGATGTGATGTGGTCAGAGTGAGGTGACAATGACACATACAAAGTTTGATATCAAAATGTCCAGGCATTGCAGAGATAAAGACTGAATAGTCCTTTGGCATACCTACCTCAAATTTGCTGCTGCACTACACGAAAACGGTTTTGTCTATTGACACGAAATCCATAACTTTTAGTTGGCACTGTCTGGAGATGATACGATTTTGATTTTGGTGAAAATCAACAAACAGTCTAGGAGGAGTTCGAAAAAGTAGCTTTTGAATGAAAATCAAGATGGTGGACAGGAAGTTCGGTAGAATAAGAAAAACTCGGTATCTATGTTTTCGGCTTGACCCAAGGAATCTATTAAGACAAGTGGCATTTCAATAGGCAGATTGATTCAGAAGTTATTAGCCTTTTTGGGAATTTTTATATATAACTTTTGACCACTAGGTGGCGCTGTTTCGAAAACTTCTCAGGCTCCTTCAGGCATCGCACTGATGAGCCCATACCGAGTGTCGCAACAATTCATTAATGCGTTAAAAAAATACAGCATTTTAGCACGTAATTCAAAATGGCCGACAGTCAGAAATGGCCGATCTGGGAAAATGCCGACATCCGTCGATCTCGTCATGACGCCTGGATCTAACGGAGACCACTTTTAAGATTTTTGGTAGACAGAACCGTTATATCAGAACTTATGAGCAAAAGTGGCCATTTTTCCATATCTCTCCGACCACCAGGTGGCGCTGTCGCTGAAACGCAGCATGTAGCCTCAGGGTCATGCTTGTGATGACATGTACCAAGTTTGAGTCTGAATACGTTCAGATCTACAGCGTTGCGGGAAGATACAGCCTTCCATTCTGTTGTTCGCAGCTACCGTGGGGGCGTAAACTTGGTTCTGTCGTCGAGAAGCGATCTGACGAAGTCAATCTTGAATTCCATAACTTTTTGTCAGCACTGCCTGGAGATCATCTGGTGCGATTTTGGTGCAAGATGGACGGACACGCTACTGGCGGACGAGTTCGCGAAATTCAGGTTTTGAAATGAAAGATCAGAGATGATGGACCGGAGGTTCGGCCAAATCAGAAGAACTTGGTATCTATGTTTTCCGCTTGACCCAGGGAATCTATTAAGACAAGTGGCATTTCAATAGGCAGATTTATTCAAAAGTTACTAGCCTTTTTGGAATTTTTTATATAACTTTTGACCACTACGGTGGCGCTGTTTCGAACTTACACCACGCTCCTTCAGGGCGTCGTACTGATGACCTGATGCCAGTTTTCGTAACAATTCTCGCTCACGACTGGACCCTGCCAGCATTTTAGCACATAATCCAACTGGCCAGACAGCCACAAATGGCCGATCTGGGAAGATTGGACATCGGTCCGACTCTCGGCATGACGCTCTGGATCTAACAGAGACCACATTTATGATTTTTGGACAAACCAATCAGGAAGTTTATAAGCAAAAATAGCCATTTTTCATATCTCCGTACCGGCAGTGGGTGGTGCTGCGCCCTGAACGCAGCACGTGGCCTCAGGTCATGCTTGTGATGATATGATACCAAGTTTGGTCTGAGGCAGGCGATTCAGCGTTTGCAAGGACATACAGCCTTTACGTCCTGTTTTTGGAAGCGCTACGTAAAAATTGTTTGTGCAGTTTACATCGAGAGATCAAATTCGCCACGAATCAACTTGAATTCCAGTGACTTTTTGTCACGCACTGCCTGGAGATGGGTCTGGTGCGAGTTTGAGTGCAAGTCGGACAGGTGCGCGCCTGGGGCGAGACCTGCCCAAGCAGGCATTTTGGAAAATTCGGGGGAACTGCGGGAAAATTTGCTTAGACAAAGGAAAATGACGTTTCATAGGGTACGTTCATGAGATTGGGCATGAGCTCAGGAACAAGAGGCAAAAGAGAATTTGTTGATGTAGGCCTTACGGTTCAGGAGAGTTATTAGCATGATAAAAGTGAAACTTTGGACAGTGGCAGTGGCCGCCTAGAGGGAATGAGTTCGAGACACCAAAATTGGTGTCCTGTAATGTTGGGACTGTCCTCTAGCAGATGTCGAACCAAAAATTTTCATTTCCCAACAAACCGGCTCTAGGGGCTGCCATCAGGTACCCAGTCGGAATAATAATAATGATGGTAATAATGGATATAGCTGCAAGCGGCCATTACCAAGGGGCCAAGCCGCAAAGGCAGCAACAGATGCCATCATGTGTGAGATTGGCAGACCACCTGCAGCAATGAGCAATTCCAAGACATTTTCGAGAGAATTTCTGCATGAAATGGCTAAAGAAAAATCATATATACAGTAACTTTTAAGATAATTTAATGGTTTATCACTTTCGACAAAATAGGCGGCAACACCCCAAAAATCCATCGAAATATGATGGTCACGAAGCTCGGTGACAATGACGCAGTACAAAGTTTGGTGTCAAAATGTCAGAGGCATTGCAGAGATCAAGACTGAATGGTCGGTTTGGCATCAGTGACCATCTCAGATTTTGCTGCTGCAACTACGCAAAAACTGTTTTGTCTATGCACACAGAAATCCGATAACTTTTAGTTGGCACTGCTGGAGTATGATGACGATTTGATTTTGGTGCAAATTAATCGGACAAGCACGCGTGGGACGAGTTCGCACAAAGTCCAGGTTTTGATGAAACAAGAGATGGTGGACAGCAAGTCGGCCAAATGAGAAAGACTTGGTACTGCTATGTTTTCAAGCTTGACCCAAGGAATCTATTAAGACAAGTGGCATTTGCATGTGGCAAGATTTATTGCCGAAGCTTATTAGCCTTTTTCGAATTTTTTATATAACCTCCACCACCAGGTGGCGCCTGTTTCGAAACTTCTCAGGCTCCTTAAGCGTCGACGTGATGACCGTGCAAGTTTCATAACGATTGATTATGACGAAGTTCCGCATTTACAGCGCGTGGTCGATGGCAAACAGCAAAATGGCCAATATTCGGAATTGGACATGGCATTGAGACTAAAAGATTATGGCGACTGATGCAGCGGCAAGAAAACTCCACATTTATGATTTTGGACAGGAGTGGATATTCAGAAAGTTCTAGCAAAAGTAGCCATTTTTTCATCTTTCCAACCATGGGGTGGGGCAATGTGCGCTGAAGACGCAGCACAGCATAGCTAAGTACATGCTTATGATGATTTCGTGCCAGTTTTAGTATAAATTCGTACACGTACGGTAGCCTTGGTATGTTCGCAGCGCTGGTAAAGTGTTTGTGCGTTGTGGAGACGATTCGCAATGAGACTTGAATTTGCCATAACTTTTGTGAGCAGCTGCCTGAGAGATGATCTGGTGCGATTTTGGTGCAATGGACAGACGCTGGGGCGGTTCGCAAAAAGTAGGTTTGGAAAATTCAAAATGGCAGAAAAATTTAGTGACAGAAAATGACCTCATGGGGTGCAATCAAATGGGCATGGTTAGGAACAACAAGAAGGAAAAGAATTTGTTGATAGGCCTTAGTTCAAAAGTTACTTTAGCATAATACCAAGTGAAACTTCGACAGTTGGTGGTATAAAGGAAATGGTAGAGACACCAAATTGAGTGTGTTAATGTGGACTATCCTCTATCCAAATGTGAGGCCAAATTTCATTTTTGACGTACAATGTGCAGCAGTCCGCGTTACAGGTAAAGAATAATAATAATAAATCACTGCAAGCAGCCATTACCCGCAGGCCAGCGCAAGGGCAAATAGGATGCCACACATGTGGAAATGGCAGACCAACTGCAGCAATAAGCGTAAACCAGTTTTAAAGGAGCTTGAATGAATGGCTAAAAAATCATATATAGGTCACTTTTAGAGGAGGAGTAATGGTTTATCACTTTGAACAGATGGGTTAGCAACCACCGAAATTGATGTGATGTGGTAGTGGTGACAATGACACATACAAAGTTTGGTGTCAAAATGTCAAGCATTGCAGAAGTAGAGCTGAATGATTCCTTCGCATCCTGCTCAGGTATATCCAACTACGCAAAACGGTTTTGTCTATTGAACAGAAAATCCATAACTTTTAGTCTGCACTGTCTGGGGGATGATCCCAATGATTTTGGTGGAAGTGGACAAGTGCAACACTGGGCAAAGTTGACGAAGTTAGGTTTGAATGAATGAGATGGTGGGCGAAAGTTGGACAAATGAGGACTTGCGTATCTATGTTGACTTGGTTAACGTGTATTAGAGCAAGTGGCATTCAATCCGCAGATTATTAAAAGCTTATTAGTCTTTTTTGAGAATTTTTATGTAACTTGATCACTAGTGGCGATATTTCGGAAGCTATCAGGCTCCTTTAAGCGTCTGGTATGATGGTCCGTGCAACACATTTGGTAACAATTTGATTTATGCGATTACAAAAGTTACAGCATTGGCGCGTAATTTGAATGGCAGAACAGCAAAGTGGCAAATGTTGGGGGAAGTGGACAGTCAGTTGGACTAAAGCATGGCGACTATCTGAATCTAACAAGACCACATTTATGATTTTGGACAAACCAGATAGAAGTTATAAGCGAAAATAGCCATTTTTAAGTATCAGGAGTTACAGTCAGTGGCAGCTGACAAAAGGCGACAGCACGTAGCTAGGTCATGCTTGTGATGACACGGACACCAGTTGGTCTGAATTGAATTCACGATTCCAAGGTCAGGCATCTCCGTCTGTTGGCGCACTGCCGTAATTTGTTTTTGTGCAATTTATAAAGAAGCAATTGAAGCAAATCAACTTGAATTCCATAACTTTTTTGTCAGGCACTCCCTGAAATGATCTGGTCAATTTGGTGCAGATCGACAAACCGCCT
Organism: Hybognathus amarus; assembly: GCA_030378365.1. Lineage (NCBI taxonomy): Eukaryota > Metazoa > Chordata > Actinopteri > Cypriniformes > Leuciscidae > Hybognathus > Hybognathus amarus. The sequence continues at coordinate 2,178 of JAQIUQ010000803.1, read as the reverse complement.
GGGCGACTTCGCAAAGGTAGGTTTTTTGGAAAATTCAAAATGGCGAAAAATTCCATGACGAAAAATGACGTCATCAGGTGAGTGGAATCAACGGCATGACTAGGAACAAGGGAGAGATTTGTTGATAGGCCTTTTACGTTAAAGAGTTATTGGTTAGGTAAATGAAAGTGAAACTGGATAGGTTGGTGGCTGGAGGGATGGGTTAAAGACACCAAAATTGGTGTATTTAATGTTGGGACTGTGCCTCTATCAGAGTGTCAAAACCAAATTTCATTTCCCCGCAAACGTCAGCGGCCATGGACGCCAGTTCAAACGGGGAATAATAATAAATGAATATAGCTGTTACCAGTTAGGCCATTGCCGAGGCAGGCAAGCAGCAACAGATCCATCATGTGTGGAAGTGGCAGACCAATCCAGCAGTGGGGCAATTAAAGACATTTCTAAGGACTTTGGATAAATGGCTGAGGATGGTGTGTGTTAATTAACTTTAAGAGGATTTGATGACTACCACTTTCGACAGAATCAGATGAACAGAAATTGATGTGATGTCCATTTGGGGTGAGGTGACAAATGGACAGCATGCAAAGTTTGATGTCAAAATGTTGCAGGTTCAGCTTGCAAGAGGTCAACTGGATGTCCTTTGGCATCCTACTCAGATTACTATGCACTCCCGAGAAGCAAGACTTGTCTATGAACCCAAAATCCATAACTTTAGTGGCACTGTCTGGAGATGATACGAACTTGATTTTGGTGAAAATGGAACAGACAATCTAAAGAGGTTCGAGGTGGCTTTTGAATGAGAAATGAGATGGTGGACAGGAGTGACAAATCAGAGAGAACTCCTATCTATGTTTCACTTATGACAGAGTGTATTGGGACAGTGGCATTTCAATAGGCAGATTTCTTAAAAGTTGTTAGCCTTTCAAAATTTTCTATAACTTTCTAACCACTAGGTCGCTGTTCAAACTTTCTAGCTCCTTTCAGGGCATCGTACTCAATGACCCATACAAGGTGTCAACAATTCATTAATGCGTTAAAAATACAGCGTTTTAGCACCGTAATTCAAAATGGCGACCATCAAAGTGGCCAATATCGGGAAGTGGACATGATAAACTCGTCATCAACGCCTGAAGTCTCAGAGCCACTTTTATAAATTTTTGGACAGAACCCGTTCAGAAGCTTATAACAAAAATCACCATTTTCATATCTAAACCACTCAGTAGCAACTAAAACGCAGCATGTGACCTCAGGTCATGCTTGTCAATGACAGTGTACCAGTTTCCTGTGAATACGAATACACCGTACGAGGATGTTAGGGTTCTCATTCTGTTTCGCACGCTACGTTCGTATTCGTGTCGAAGACAATTTCAAGTGGATTTGAGTTAGTCCTTTTTGTAACACTGCCTGAGGATAATCTGGTGCGATTCGTCAGTGGAAACAACAAACCCGCACCTGCAGGCAAGTTTCGCAAACTCACTCAATAAAAAATGAGATGTAGACACAGTATTCAACAAATCAGAGAAAGCTTGGTATGTTATGTTTCGCTTCGTTACAGGGATCTGTAAAGCAAAGTGCGTTCAATAAAGGTGCTCAAACTTCTAGCCTTTTTGGAATTTTTTGTGTTTTGACCACTCAGTGGCGCTGTTTCAGAAACTTCTCTGGCTCTAGAGCATCCTAACCTGATGACCCATTACCGAAGTTTCGTAACAATTCGTTTATTCGTTCAAAAACTTAAGCATTTTAGCACATAATCAAATGGCCGTAGGCCAAAATGGCCGATCTGGGAAGGTGGACGTCATCGACTCAACATGACGCTCTGAATCTAACAAGAACCACATTTATGATTTTTGGACAAACCAATCAGAACTATAAGCAAACGCCATTTACCATATACCGCCAGTCAGTGGAGCTGGCGCAGAAGCAGCACATAGCCTAAGGTCAGTGTATGATGATTGTCGTGCCCAGTTTGGTATCTGAGACAAATGTGAAACTCACGTTCCGGAAATACAGCCTTCGTCTGTTCGCACGCTAATAAATTGTTTTGTGATTTGTGAAAAAGCGATTCGGCAATCAACTTGATTGCCATAACTTTTGTGCAGCACTGCCTGGAGATGATGTGGTGAATTGTTGGTGCAAGATGGAACAACACGCTCCAAGGGAGTTCGCAAAGTAGGTTTT
>JAQIUQ010000802.1:0-52691 GCA_030378365.1 Hybognathus amarus | reverse complement strand
GTGTCACCGGATGTTTTACTTTTAAGTGAATCAATCATACGTTTAACATGATGGTTACTTATAGTCGAGTAAGGTATGTTTAAAGAGGAAAACGCCTCCAGAAATTCATTCCATCCTGTCGGCCTGCGTTTGTCATGTATCGTTTGAGGCATTGTTACGCTTTTCAACAGGTCAAGCATATGAGATCCTGAAATGATTTTCCCTTTATAAACAAATTCACCGGTGTCTGTCCATGAAGACAGCTGCTTGGCCTTAGACATTTTATCCAAAATGTATTTTACATTTTTCAAGCTTCTCTGAGGCACATTGTTTAGCACCTCTGATACGATTACGTCTTCAGTGTCGGGTGCTTCTTCATTTTCGCCCTCCTGACTCGGCAGTGTTAACGTTAAAGTGTTGCTCTCCACATCGTTATGCTTTGACACAGACAGAAACCTCTGTAACATGTGTGTGTATAGTTTTGCTTTTTCATGTGGACCCAGGTCATCTCTCTGTAATATTCTCTTATAGATGAATCCATGTTTTCCTCCACGGACGTATTGATATTTTCATGTGGTGGGGCATTCCTTAGTCTATCCAATTGATGCTTTGGCACAAGATACAGTTTTTCAGTATGCTGCATTTTTTTCTCTTCAGTTTCTAGTTATCAGGCTGGTTATAAAAGGTAGAGCTATGCTTAGAAGAGGTAGTAAAAATCCTCCTTTTTGGTTAATCATACGTCTTTTTCTTGCAATATTGATCTTTTTATTAGCAACGTATTTTATTTCGGTCTTCTCCTTTTTAAAGATCCGTGCTGTTTTGCAGTTAGAGGGATCTTGCCGTGAAGAATATTGAGGGCCACTTCACATAGAGCCAGTATGAGCTCGTCGGGGGCTGAATGCAAAATAAGCTTTCGTTGTTTGGGTGAGCTCTTGTATAATAACTTTAAAAGGTAAAGATTTCTGGAAAGTCTCGAACTCATTTTAAACTCCTTTCTGGACGTAGACCACCGGATAGTCAGACAGTAAATCTGTTCTGAGTCGAAATCTTTCAGGAGTCTGTGTTTTATAATCTATTAGCAGGTAGCTGAAAGGAAGACTAGTTGCATCCTGGTAAGCTTCAATAAAAAACTTTGTATTACCGGGAAACATCTGACGACCCAAAACACCTATCTGTTGCTTATCTCGAGGGTTTTTAAATATTATTAAATAATTTGCGTTAAGTCCTATTGTCCTGGTAGATTTCCCTGGAAAAATAGATTCTGTATCAGTAGCAAACAGCTCATATTTTTGTGATGCACATATTGCGTAAAAATCTTCTCGAACTTCAGAATTGGATGCAGCTTGACCCATAACGTCGTCCAAAATTAATAGGGATCTTTTACCAGATGGGAATAATGAATCATCATCCAATTTCTTTGGGATGTTTTCAATGAATTTAATATCAAAAGCATGTAACAGTTCATCATATAAAGGCTGCCAGCATGTATAAATGTACACATAATTATCAAACTTTACAGAACACATTTTGTCTGAATTATACATTAGAGTCTTTACAAAAAATGTCTTCCCACTATTGCTTGGGCCACTAATAACAGCCGAAAACGGGTGTTGCAGTCTGCAGTCAAAAACATCTGTTTCACACATTTTCAAAATATTGTTAAAACCCGTAAGGCAAGGTTGTATAATCTGGTTGGAGTACTCGCTTATTGTACACGAGTCTGAAACTTTTCACGAATTTGATCTGTTGTGTAGTGTGAAGGTCCTCTTATTACGCGTAATGGTCTCTGTGCGGGGAGGGGTCATAAATCGTTGTCTAAACGCTGTGTCATAATTTTTCAGTAGATGTACGCTCTTGTTTGTGTGTTCTGTAGCAGATGGTATTTCTGCAGTATCTGAAACAGTCTGGACATTGTCTACCGGTCGTTGTACGCGTACTGACATTCGGAGGTGTTACAAATATTACAAACATATCTGCATTCATGCAGATACTAATCAACATGCATTTCCCTATATTGTTAAACGTCTCAGGTAATTCATACGAAATGTGAGCTGGTCAGAAGAAAAACATTAAAAAAATTTAATATATTTTAAAAAGTCTAAGTAAATACAGCGTGTTTGTCAACAACTGCTTTTACTCGCGTGAGGAAGCCTCTTCACAACATTACTAATCAATTAATCATAGAAATAATACATGTCATCAGACTGATTTAAAGAAATGAAAGCATAAGAACAATTCTTTATTTAAAGAAAATAAAAAGGTAAATCCTGATTTAAAGAAATTAGACTTCTCCTTTTGCAACACACAATTTATAAATGTTCAAAAACTCTTAACATTTCCTGATAACATAGTAAAATGTACGAATAACAACTACTGTGTTTTTAACTTCATACAGTCTTTTAAAGTTTTAAATGTGATGGTGAACTTTTCGAATGCGGGTAAAACAGCACACTGCAAACTGTGGGTAAAACAGCTAACAGTAGAACTGCGCAGATACGTTTGTTTAATGTAAATTATTGTTAAAATCAGGTGTTGTTAATAGGGCTGCCAACTCTCGTGCAATTGATCCAATTCTCACAGTCTCACGCTAAAGTGTCGAACCGGTGAGCAAAATACCTGAAAGATAAGTTTATCTATAGAGCCACCAGTTGAGCCAGTCGTGATCGACTAGTTTTACCGCAAAATATTTAAAATATCCTCTAATCTCAGAGCGGTCGTGCATACGAGACAGATGTTGAGCTCACGGCTCCGGTGGAAAACCAGGACTGAAACCAAAACACATTCCTCTCAGCACTGTAAGCATTCTATTACTCACTCCGATTCTCGTCCACTACGGGTTTTCCAGTCTCCACTCACAGGAAAAACTGCTCCGTGTTTTAATTGATAAAGGATTATCTTTCTGATTTTTTACTGACGTTTTACTCACTGCTCTCCAAAATTAAGAGCTTCAACCCATGAACTGTTCGTTAAACAACGATGAAGCAGATTTGTACCAGGACAATATAGGGCCTCAAACAACTTTTCGTAGTTTTGGGTTTAGTATAAAATATTACTGAATTTAAATAGGTAATGGTTTTTGAGGGAGACTGAAGAGATTTACCATTAATAACAACACCCCATACCATTAATACAAATAACAACAACAAAACGTAACAGAAATAAAAATAGTGTAGTCTACAATATTCATAACTTGTGGAAAGTTAGGAAAACCGTAAAATAACAGTCAAATCAGTAATTATGAGATGTAACATAACTTCTCATGAAAGGTGTAGGGTCTTTAATTCGATAATAATTCGGATAACATTCATTTAAAATGAGCTTTGTTACCAAAATTAGCAGTTGTCAGGGATTTCTCGTATCTGTCCACCGTTGTTAAAAGGGTAACAACAACCTGTAGCCTAATAGAAATATGAGTCAAATTAATAAAAAACAATAAAACAAATAAAAAGTAATCAAACAAACATGAATACTAAAGATAGTGTGATTTTAAATGATATAGTTTGAATTTAGTATAGCTTAATTTAAAGGTAATGACTACAGCCCTTACCATTAATAACAACAGTAAATAACAACCGAGTGATTTAAACTAATAATAACGGTAAACTTAATATCTGTATAATATTTGTTGACTTACTTTTAGATAGCTGTGGTCCAACGCATTCCTAGAATTCTCCTCCTGTGTTTAAAATATCGTTACAGAATTCTCTGTTTACATCCAGTTAACGTCGCGCACTCTTCCTTGTTCACAAATGGTCCTTGTTCATCGAACGGCATATTCCACAAATATTACACAGACGTAATGCTGCTCATAATTCCATGAGCTGAACGGCGTGTAGAATAACACAAAGATCCGAAGATGTTTTGTGAGTTAGACCCGATGAGCAGCATGATAATAAAATCCACATATCCCTTCGCGTTGATAAAAGATCAGATGATGTGTTTTGCAGGTCAGATTCAATGATGCTGATAAAACAAATAATCCGAAGAACTCTGCTGTGATTCAGGCCCACAAATAATACATCCACATATTTCCTTGTGCTGGACCCTCGCATTGAGGGTCAGACGCGAATAATATTGATAATCCGAAAATACAACACCCAGAGTTGCCTCGCGTGTGTCACGGATTTCCTTACATGGAGGTCGTTAAAGGGCAATTCCACCTCTGGAAAGATGAATGTGTATTTAAAATGGGTCATTTATGTAGAAGAAATGTGAAATTATTTTTTAATTTGGAGCTTTCTAGACTGAGAAAAGACAGAAAATGTATTTTTGGCTTATGTGAATGAAAAACATCAACTCCCAGAATTCATTTGCTTCGCTGCCCTAGGAGGCCACGCCTACCGCTAACCTCGCAGTATGTAAACAACAGTCTACTAGTGATTCTCCGTGATGAGTCTGTCCGAAAATGTGTTTCGAGATCGCCCAAAATGTCCGCGATTCGGCTTTTGCGTTCTACAGTCGTCATTCATCATGTTTACTGTGGCAAGCGGAACGAGTGCGAGCTGTATGTAAACGGCGCGAGACGAGCCAGGTTTACTGTGTCGACCGGGATGAGTGCCGGCTGTCTGGATGACGGCGCGAGGCCGGTGGCGTGATTACCGATGAGCGGCACCTAAGACGTAAGTTACCGGTCTCGTATCTCTCACGGAGGAGCAGGAATTTTCTTAGCAATGTTAAAACGCATCAACCGATCACTTGTTTGGCGTTCATGTAAACACAACAGTCAGATTCACCAATCATAAGGAATTGAGTTAACGTTAGATTGAAACAAAAGCTGTAACTTACATGTAAACAATGAATGGCGACTTCAGAAATTAAAAGCTGAATCCCGGACATCGACGGCCGGACATGTCCAGGAAAAGAGGACGGTAACCCCTACTACTCAGCTTTCTCCACAGAACAAGAGCCTGCTAGCTTAGCATCCAAAAAAGATGTGTAATGTTAATCCTAATCCTCCATAACGCATCCGTCAGCGTATTCAGTAGTTTCGTCCACATTTTCAAAACGTTTCTGCCAGTGAAATCAAACGCATTGGCACTGATCTGTGATCGGTCTGTTAGCGCAATAGGTCCAACCCCCTATTGGCGGGTTTGAAAGGGTGGGGACTCGGGCTTGTAGTTTTTTACTGAAATCGCCCTCTCTTACACTTCCGCCAACAATGACGTAAAATGACGATTTTTGCGTCATTGTTGGAGGAAGTGAAAAAGGTAAATAGCAGATTTCTCTCGTCTCAGGGGAAAATGATAAAGTGTTGCATGACCATTCAATAGTATAACTGGGTTTCTAACAATGGAAAGCTTAATGCAAATGGGTGGAGTTGCCCTTTAATAAATCCATATTTCCTCGCGATGACGTGTTTTGTGGATCAGATGTCATGAATGAACAGATCAGTGATAAGACACATAATCCAATGAACAGGGCGCTGATGTTGATAAATTCTCATATTTCCACATAGAAGTGTTTACATCATCCAGAGCAGCCGTCAGGCATGTTTCGCGGGTGATCCGGAGACGATCCTTATAGAGCTGGTAAGTCCCGCCCATCCGTAAAACTCCAAGTGGACCTCTAGGTTGAAAAAGCGTCAATGCAAGTGAATGAGAGAAAATAATTATTTTCTGATCCCGTTTGAATTGTGCCATGAATGTAACATATGTTGTCTGTGAATTTTTTTATATAATTTCTCATGTAACAAGTTTGACAGTTTATTGTATGATTCTTTGGCTAGCAGTTGTGGAATAGACATAACGAGAAAGACTACCCGTCCCATATGTGACGTCGCCGCTTAACACATTTTCCCTCCACAAATCACGGTTTTCACCACGCTCAACTAGTTAGTCCTCTCCCTGAAAGAAGGCGGTGAAGTGCACCAAAGTCACAGGCATGTTTAGCGGGATCCGTGTGTTAGTGGGGTGATGTACTGTATGCAAACACGTCGAGAGTTGTAGTCCACAAAGTGCTCTCACACAAAGTCTAACCGTATGAAAATTCTACAAGCTAAATTGTAGCATTCTTTACACGAAACATTATATAAAAAATTCACAGACAACATATGTTACATTCATTGCAAAATTCAAACGGGATTAGAAAATAATTACTTTCTTTCATTCACTTGCACTGACGGTTTTTCAACCTAGAGGTCCAGCGGGGTTAGCTGAAGGGGCGGGACTTACCAGCTCTATAATCCACGCAGCCACACTGTCTGTGAGTTTAGGGACTTTGAAACCGACGCGCGTCTGGCTTTTGCGTGTGTGTGTGTGTTTGTGTGTGTGTGTGTGCGTGTGTGTGTTGGACCAATGTCTCGCAAGCACGTCATCTACGTGGGCGTGAATGAGAGCGTGGTCCAATGTGTCACGAGCCCGTCATCCGACTGGTCCAATAGACCCCTTTACAGTTGGTAAACACGGTGACATTTTTTATGTGGGCGGAGCTTAGGTGGAGGCAGAATGAGCGCTCTGGCCGCTTAACTAATGCAAGTAAGCAAGTTTTGTTAGCTTGTTTTTTAACAATGACTGAAGAAAATCAGATTGTATCTTAATGTGTAAGGTCACTCAGTGTCCAGGACCACGATTGTTATTTTAAAAAGTTAATTTTAACGGACAGAACCAGATTGGCCGACCCGTAGCCGCCTACACGCTCGCTCACTCAATGCATGGACGATCTGACAGGATTAACATTACCTCGGTTGAGTGACCTGACTTCGACACCTACCTTATATAGAAACCGATTGTAAAGAGAAACTGAGGGCATATAAATCTTTAGATGCCTATAGCTATGTGCTGAATGGTCCTGTACAAGACTTGTGTGTACGTATCTGCAGTTCTGCCAAGCCAGCGCCGAGACGACGGACAATGTAAACAGTGACATTACAGCGCGATTTTAATCATGTGAATATTTTCTAGAAATAAAATGTCCAGATACAGCATATTCATTTTACATTGATACTAGCACCAAACAACACAATACGATGATATTTAATAATAATAAAAGTATTTTAAGCTCCTTATTATGTAGCCGAATCTGTGCTGATTTGCATTGGCCGCCTGCAGTTTTCACTTTGTTTTGCCTCCAGCTAGCGCCGTGACGTAACTGTGACGTCGACGCGAAAGGGGTCTATAGGGAAATAGAACAATCTTTGTGGGTGTGTGAGGAGGCGGCGTGGTTAAGCGCGGCTCCATACACGGCCTGAATTCACTCATTTAAGTTTAGCCTCTGTCCCTGAACGGAAGCTAAAAGGCTTGTTCGACTTCATGCAGCTCTGCGCAGACCGATCGGCGGCTGACTTGAAACAGTGCATGCCGGTTGAGAAATTTTGTCCGACTTGATGCAGCGCTGACTCCACGTGACAGTGATGTATGCTATCAATGTACAGCGAGAGCGATACGAGAGTGGCCGGAGGACTCAGTCAGCGCAGCTTCTCAAGAGCGACTGCACCGGGCTGCACAAGCTCTGATGATGTCACAGCTGTTTCACGATTCGCTGGATTCACCGCATGACAACGATCACGTGCGTTTCGTGTTTATTCTCACACATTTTGCTCCACTAAAGCTCACAAATCAGTTTTTTTATAACAGTAAACAGTTCGCGATGTTATACTGTGTCATGTTTATCATATTTATCAAAATAAAACTGATTAAAAAACGTTGACTCCATGTCATTGATTATAGGCTTATTTTGAACTTTATTCAAAATGAAATGAAGAATGAATGAAAATGAATGAATTGAATGAAATGTGTCTTAAATATCTGAAATATCTGTTTATTTGGCAAATGTTGCATTTATTTCACTTAAGCTGTGGTAAAGCATGATGCAAACACCACGTGAGCGGTCAATACGGGAACCAGAAATTGTCCGACTTCACGTCTCCGTTTGCAGCTCCTCCCCGCCTGCACGCGGCTACTCTCGCCGATCGGTTGCATCCAGCCGCAGCCGATGTCGAACACACCTTTAGGCTTGTTCGACTTCATGCAGCTCTGCGCAGACCGAATCGGCGGCTGACTTGAAACAGTGCATGCCGGTTAGAGAATTTTGTCCGACTTGATGCAGCGCTGACTCCACGTGACTGTGATGTCGAACACACCTATTTTAAAACAGTCCGCCGTATGACGCTGGGGTGCGATGTACACGACCATTGGACATGTACACTCTTCCCACGGGCGTCACGTGATGTGGGCGTGTCATGGGAGGAGTCTGCGTGTGGGTCCAGTCATTCTTTGGTTTGGATTGTAAGAGAACGGACGTGTCTCACAGGGGCTCCTCACGATGACTTTTGGAATATCTCTAAAGTTTGATATACCCATGGAAGCGGATTAATGCCATGGGATAATATCAGATCCTGTCGGATATATCAATGGATTAATAACCATTGGATATATTTTGGACAACACCTGTTGGATTAATTTTTTCAGCAAGATGGAGTTTTATACCTTTCGGATTAATCTTTAAACGGGATATATCATTGTTCTTCTTTCACCAACAAACAGAATTTAAAATGTAAGTCTATTTTTTAAAATATATGTGTTTTTGATACTGTGGTTTTTTAACATAATGTAGTTTTTACAAATAATGAAAGTTAAATGTATCTTTTTGTAATGAAAAACGCTTAACCTGTTTGACTTTTTCTGTAAAATGAGTGATCTTTGACTTTTTTTAACACACAAAAGTTTTTTTTAACTGTTTTAACATCATAAAAATATATAAAACTATGTATTTTTAATGAAACACTAAAAGATATTACCAATACAACAATGTATTTTAATAGAACACTAAAATATATTACTGATACAACAAATGTGCTTTAAAACTTGTATAGTTTTAATAGTTTTTAATAGTTTTTGTTCTTCTCTCTTCAAAACAGTGTTTTGTAAAACGTAAGTCTTTTTCTGTAATGAAAACTTTCTGTAAAATGACTGATCTTTGACTTTTTTAACACTCGAATGTATTTTTTAAAGGTCAACATCATAAAAATATATATGAAACACTAAAAATATATTACTGATACGACATTATTGTATTTGAAATAGTTGTGTAAAAGATTTCTCTTTTAATAAAAACACTAAAACCTATTTCTGTTTTATGTCATCCTTAAAGTTGTATTGTTTTTACATCATTTTGAACGTTTTACACTGAACAAGTCAGGTGTCCAACAGATGCCCGGTCCCAAACACGGGTCAGATGGGAGAGGTGCTGTATCACGTGACCACTACCGAAGGGGAGGTAGTGGTGAGGGATGGGGACGTGGGGCTCCCCGTAACAGGTGCATAACAGATGTCCAATCCGGAAGCGGGATGGATGGGGTTTTGTATTGTGGGAAAATTCTCCACGATCACGTGACCAGTTCAGAAGGGAGGAGCTGTGAGGGGTGGTGAGGGGTGTAGGAAGAGGAGGGGAGACCGTGGGAATTTTCCCACGGTCAGAGTGGTCAGACCGGAAGTGGGCGGGTGGGAGGGTGAAAGGGCGGGGGCTATTTTATGGGGGGCAATAAATCACTCAAAGTGACATATTGTGCCCTGTACTCTCTCTCACATTAATCTTCAAGCGTAGATCTGTAAACAGACGTCAACCGCGATAGACATTGAGATGTTTTTCTTCTTCCATTGCCTGTATAATTTCCTGATAATTAATTTCCCCATCCCCGTAGGTGTAGTAGTAGATAAATAATTTAAAGTTTGTGGATAAATGTTACTTCATATGTATTCACTTGCCACATATCGAATTATTTCCAATTCCTCAAAAACGTTGTTTAAATATTGTCGCGTTGCTTTTGTGGACTCTGTCTATCTATGCTGTGGGCTGACTTTAGACTGTCCGAGCTTCTCCTTCTGTCTATACGGTAATTTCTCTACTGTGCGACAGACAGTCAAGTGGTTATGATGCAATTTTTAGCCTATTTTTACAAGAACGGCTTCTACGTGTCTATAACGTAACATACAAAGTAATGGAGCCTTTTATACATTGTCGTGTTTCTTTAGAAATAAATAATGGATAAATGGAGTCTTTGGACGCCTCAGATGTAAAGTTATTCATTGTCAAAGTGACCCCAAAATGAATGGGAGTCAAAGGGACGCTAACAGCAGGTGATAGTATGCTACAATGGCGGCCACCGGAGGCAGCTTCAACTTCCGGCTGATGGATTACCCCCTTGTCTAGAATACAAAGAATGCGTGGCAGAGTAGTGAATGCGTGCCTCTCTAATGGGTGTAATTCCCTCCAGACATCAATTAGGCCCATTTCTGTACATATGTGATTTATGAATTTTGTTATGTTTTTTTTATTTATTTTATGTCTTGTAGTTAAGTACTACAGTATGTTCAGGTCCCCTCCACATATACCAACCCCCATCTCCTCCGCCACAATATCAAATAGTACTTTGAAATATTGTTTATTGTGGGGCATAAACATTTATCAAAGTTACCATGCTATAATTAATTGTTCCTTTAACAATTACATGTCTCCCTTCTTTATCCTTTAATTCTTGTGACAATCAAAGTTAACACCTTCTTTTTGGAATTAAGATAATGACCCCTAAACGATGGTTTGGACATGAACTATAAAATATATTTTTAAAACCAATTTTTTTCAGTTTTTCATGTTCATCATTCAATAAATGTGTTTATTGCAAAAAATAAATATGTTTCTTTTCCTTTTTCAATGTGGCTATAACTTTAGCTCTTTTGACTGGGTTCCCTAATCCATTAACATTCAAAGACATTATCTCAATGCCTCTCTCCTGCATTAAACTATCTCTATAGTAATCATTGTATAATGATAACCCTACTGGCAAACATTTGAACAAGTACAAACTACTAAATAACTTTTACATAAACCAAAACATATTCGATTATCTGACAGGATATCAACTGACCTCCAGATGGTAATCTTTACCCAGAACTTAGGGTTTTGAGTCACTGTCTCCATAGAGAGTGAAAGCCTCAGCTGAACTGAGGGCCCCCTTCTAGATATGAGATGCAGTCTGTAAGATGTTTTTGCACCCATACTAGATGCAGTATATTTTCTTCATTGTCCATGTCTCCCCTAGTCAATGCATGTTCACAAACGCCTCTCACTGTATCATTGAATTGTTCCAAAAACGGTTATCTGTGCAACATTGTTTCCCCATAAGCCCTTATGTATTACTACCTTGTTCACGTCATCATATAGAAGGTTTCTCACCAATTCACTGTGTTTGTCCGCCGAAAATCCTCCAGCCGTTTCCGTGCTCTTCTGCTTGCCTCCGCTCTCCATTCTCTGCCGACCCGTTGCCATGCTAAACTTTCCCGTGCCTCAAGTCATGAGCTCAGGAATAAGAGGAAAAAAAGAGTTTTGTTGCTAGGCCTTATGGTTCAAAACTTTTTGGACAGCTGGTGGCGCTAGAGTGATTGAGTTGGAGACTCCAAATTTGATATGATGACTTTTCAGACTGTCCTCTATCCGTGTACCAAATTGCAAGTGTTCCAAATTTTCCGCAAGCGGTTCAATGGGCTGCCATAGACTCCCACAGCGGAAGAAGAAGAAATATAGCTGCAAGCAGCAATTTCTGGGGCCAAGCACAATCAGACGACAAAACATGCCAACATGTGTCAGACCAACTGCAGCAAGGAGCAATTGAAGACATTTAAAGATGAATTTAGGCAAAATGGCTGAAAAATCACATACAATTTGCTAAAAATGTGATTAAATGGATTTTCACTTTCAACCAATAGGTGGCGTGAGTTACAAAATCGATGTGATGTGGTCAGAGTTTGGTGACGATGAAGAAATGGTCAGACCAGTGGCATTAAAATACGCAGATTTATTCAAAAGTCATAAGCATTATTAGAAATTTTGTCATAACTTTGACCAAAAGGTGGCGCTATCTTGAAATCTTTTGAGTACCTTCAGGGGATTGTGCTGATGGCACAAACTGAGTTTCGTAATGTTACACCAATGCATTCGTTAAGTATAGCATGTTATGTTCTGTTATAGCGGCACCAAGAGGCTCAGTCACACAATTTGCTTTACGTGTTCTCAGACTGAGCCCATACATGTCTGTGCCAAATTTGGTGAAAATATCTCAATTCTCTTCAGAGTTATAGACATTTATGTGAAAAAACATGTTAAAAAAATGACTGACACGTGACTTTGATCGAGTTTTACTACCCCTTACTATCAATATTTTTGCATATGGGCATTAACGTTTAGCCAGCGACCTATGTTTCCAATTTTATAGACATTTAAATGTCTATAAAATACAGAGGAAAAAAGAATTTTGTTGATAGACCTTATGGTTCAAAAGTTTTTAGCATAATAAAAGTGAAACTTTGGACTGTTGGTGGCACTAGAGGGATTGAGTTGGAGACTGCAAATTTGCTATAAAGACTTTGCAGACTGTCCTCTATCAGTGTACCAAATTTCATAACTTTCCCGCAATCGGTTCTATGGGCTGCCATAGACACCCAGTTGGAAGAAGAATAATAATAAGAACCGGAACAGATACAATAGGTGCCTCCGCACCATCGGTGCTTGGCCCCTAATGACTGACATGGGACTTTGAATCAGTTTTACTACCCCTTACTATCAATATTTTTGCATTTGGGCTTTAGCAAGTGGCCAGCGACCTATGTTTCCAATTTTCTGACGGTGGTTTCGTCTCGATTGGACTAGCGGTTTCGAAGATATCGCCAAATGTTTTTGTTTTTTTTTCGTGCTAAATCGCAACGCTACACAAAGTGAATACGAAACCCAGCATATGTGGTATCGTTGGACTCGGCAAGGATTCAGGAACTCAAGGAGATGACTCCCATAAAAATAATTCAACCACAGCCAGAGTTATAAGCGTTTGAAATTTTTATTTTACCACTAGGTGGCACTGTTTCAAAACTTCTCAGACTCCTTCAGGACATCTTACTGATGACCCATACCGAGTTTCGTAACAATTCGTTCATGCGTTCAAAAATACAACATTTTAGCACATAACTCAATATGGCCGACAGCCAAAATGGCCGATCTGGGAAAATTGCATATCAGTCGACTCGGCATGACACCCTGAATCTAACAAGACCAAGACTTTTATGATTTTTAGAAGTTATGAGCAAAAACAGCCATTTTTCATATCTCCGGACCAGTAGGTGGCGCTGCGCCGAAACGCAGCATGTAGCCTCAGGTCATGCTTGTAATGACAAGGACCAAATTTGGTCTAATATCAATAAAGCGCTGCGGAGATACACCCTTATGTCTGTTTTTGCAAGCGTTACGTAAAATTAATTTGCGCAATATTCGAAAACAGTTAAGTAAATCAACTTGAATTCCATAACTTTTGGTCAGCACTGCCTGGAGATGATCTGGTGCAATTTTGGTGAAAATCTGACAAATCTTCTGAATGAGTTCGCAAAGTAGGTATTTTGAACAATTCAAAATGGCGGTCATATTTGATAACAAAAAATCAATTTCATAATAATAATTTCCTCATAATTTCTGGACAAATGTGTCAACAGGTTTTGGTACTTAAAAATCCTGTCACTTTGAAATCTCAGAGCTTAGTGGGAATCGGGAGTTAGCAAGTTATCTGTCCTTTCCTTTACACTGTAAGCCCGGGATAAGTTGAATTTACTTAAAAATTTGAGGAAACCGGTTGCCTTAAAAACATTAAGTAATGGGTTATGAAAACTTGTGTGCATTTAACTTAAAGTAATAAGTTCATTAAAGTTCAAAACACTGAATGCCAAGTTGATTTAACTTAGAATCTTTCAGGGCTCTCAAGTTTTGAAGACAGGCAAGAGTGACATTCCCCGCCCCAATGGGGGGGTGTTGTTGGTTGTTGGGGGGTCGTTGGAATGTGGGTGTTTCATTAATAATATTAATATTAGTGTTTTTGTGTTGTTATTAATTGCTGAGACTTGCAGAAAATGTATGACACATGGCACCGTCTCCTCCTCTAATGGGCCTACCCTTTTGGCCACCTTCTCTGGGCCAGCATCCTCTAACCTAGCCTTTTTAGGGGGCTTTCCTCTCAGGGCGAATGAGAGGATGCTCGTTTGCTTTTTACCTGACATCTTTGAAAGACATATATGCAATGATTAATGCATCCATGGCCAGGATAATTATAAAATATGATTCTCTAACAGCAGTCAAGTTGTCTTTGTTTGTGTCAAACAATTTGTAAATTTGTTGTAACATTAAAACAGGAGATCTCATGACTTACTCTGCTCAGTGATATTCGGAGCTCCAGTCGTTTCCTCTGCGGGTGAACGAAACTTTTGGAAGAGATGTTGTTGCAGAATCACGTGAACAATTCCTTGAAATGCTTTTTTATTGGTTGTTGCGTTAAATCTTACCCAGATACAGTAGTGCTATTTTCTGATTGGCTAAAATTGTGTAGCCCTTTCCCTTTTTTGATTGGCTGATAAAGCGACAGGCTGCGAGAGCAGGGAGACGCGCGCGCTTGCGTTCCACTATGAGAGTGAAGCGGCTAAAGACAATTTGGGCGCTGCGGCATATTAAATATATGATAAATAGTTTTTCTGCGTGAGAAATACAATGTGTGGCGGAAGTGCGTGACAAAAGACCGAAATGAGTGACTGTCACGCTGAATGCGTGACGCTTAGAGCCTGATCTTTTGTAATATTAATTGCTTTGTCAAATGAACTCCACTTACTATTTTAAGTTAAAGTAACCAAACCATTGTATTAATTGAATATACTAAACTAGAACATTTAAATTAAGACAAATATGCAATACAAAAGTCGTTTTTTTACCGTTTTATTTGAAAACAGCATTAACTCACAGGTTGTTGCCCCCTGCTTTAACAACCTTGAATCATAAAACTGCAACAGTGGCAAAATGTGTCATTCATGCCCTGAACATTGCATAATCATGCACATCACCACCATAAACAAAGCACCATCATGCCAACAAAAAGACTTATTTGTGCTTAAGCATGTGAACATTATCACAAAAAAACTCACATTAAAACTTTTTTATGACTTACACTCCTGTCAGGGAAAATTTAGTTTAACATTCCCATTTATATGAATAAACATGACTAAAATATCTACTCTACATATCATTAAAATTCAAAAATTCACCAAGACATCTGCCTTTTAGTTGGTAATGTAATTAAAATACCCAACTAATTTGAAATCAAATTTTTATCAAAGCCTGTGTCATGGAATCTTGTGCAAAAAATCAGTGCAAATACCACAGGACATGTGTACAAAACAATACACAATAGTAAACATTTTTATAAAAGTCCAACATTACAAACTGTGGCAACCAAATCTGGAACAGTAGTAGAGCCACTTCGAACCTCATTTTATGCTTCCAGCTGATTTTTCAAAGTTTGAATTTTGGGTACCAGCTCACTTCTACCCACTTTGAGCATTACTTGCTGAATAAAGTTAAAAGTGTTTTTCATGCACTTGGG
This sequence comes from Hybognathus amarus, assembly GCA_030378365.1. Classification (NCBI taxonomy): domain Eukaryota; kingdom Metazoa; phylum Chordata; class Actinopteri; order Cypriniformes; family Leuciscidae; genus Hybognathus; species Hybognathus amarus. The sequence goes on along the minus strand of JAQIUQ010000802.1, from coordinate 37,315 downwards.
GTAGTCCAGATGCAGGGCATAGATCAGTCCAAAAAGGACACAGACGGCCTGAGGCAGGTTGGCCAATTCATTCATCACCACAGACCCTTCCAAGATGATCCCTACACTGGATGGGTTGGGGGTATTTTCTTGACCAAGGCAGAGAATTCCCACTGGAGTTTCAATATACGAGTCCTTGTCAGTTGCATCCTAACAGTGAAAGAAACATTTTGACAAGGAGAGAACATAAACATGCCAGTTAGACAATGGTGTTTTTTCCACCTGTGACTGTTTATAATGAAAACCATTGCACAATATAAACCACACCAAAAGTAATTTATATTAAAAGGACAATACCAGTCTTGAATTTTTATCAAATGCCATATTAGGATCTGTAAAGTTTGCAACACTTTGCCCAAAATATGGAGTTTACCCACTTTCAGTCACAGTCATGCTGAACATTTTTTTTATGACTTAGTACCTTTGACCTTAAAGGGATATTTCACTTTGAAATTAATTTTTGATATGTTTAAGCTTTCCTCGAGGGCATCCAAGATGTTGGTGTCTTTGTTTCCACAGTATTTTCAATTTTGATATTTTTTGGTCAAACTGTTCTTGTCTATCAGTCATATAATGGAGGTCTATGGTCACCACCTCAAAGAGCATGCACAGAGAAGTCCAAATTAAACATGATTTAATGACTCGTAAATGTAAGTACACATTGATGGTCTAAGACACGAAACGAGCGGTTTGTGTGAGAAAATGAACAGAATTTATATCGTTTTTACCTTTTGTAACCACAGCCACGTCCAAGTGATCTGAAGGCACAGGCACTTCGGTCTGCGTAAGCGCTGGAAGTGATCTCTTGCGCGTGAACCTTCCCAAATCTCTGTGTAAAGAATGAGTGACGTACACACACAAGCGATCACTTCTGGTGCTTGCGCAGACTGAAGCACCCGTGCCATCAGATCAGTTGGACGAAATAAAATACTGTTTGTTTTCTCACACAAACCGCTCGTTTCATGTCTTAGGCCATCAATGTGTACTTACATTTACGAGTCATTAAATTATGTTTAATTTGGACTTCTCTGTGCATGCTCTTTGAGGTGGTGACCATAGACCTCCATTATATGACTGACAGACAACAACGGTTTGACCTAAAAATATAAAAATTGAAAATACTGTGGAAACAAAGACACCAACATCTTGGATGCCCTCGAGGAAAGCTTAAACATATAAAAAATTAATTTCAAAGTGAACTATCCCTTTAATTGTTTTTTTTTCTTTACCGTAACATTATCAATTAGATATTTGATGACTGGAGCAACCAGAATTAAACAAGTGCAATTAGAACTCCCTATTTCAGTTTTAGAGCCAAACAACAATTTTTGGCAACAAACAAAAGTTTCAACTGGTGACAGTCAAGTCAAAAAATAATTGTGCAATTGTAAAAAGGATTCAGACTACCTTAGTTATTGGGAGAAATGTTCTACTTTTTCAATAGGAATGGGACTGAAAGGTGGGTAAACTACCTTTGTTCAGCCATTAAATATAGACTTAATGGAGAGACTGATGCTGATCAAATAATTCTGAAAATGAATGGAAGTGTTCTTTAGCAGCTAAAAATTAGACCAAAGGAGCATGCGCCAGCAACATTTACAAAACAAATTAACTTACAGAGCAAGTCTTGAAGAAGGCAGAAGAATCATCCCCCAAGATGACAGGCAGTCCCCGAAGACATAGGCACCTGATGTCTGTTGGCTAAGTGGTCTGCAAGATAATGGACACAAGAGTTAAAACATATCTTGCTAAGGATACTCACATCAGGGTTTCCCATATTTTCATTAATTTGTGGTGGCCCAACACAATAGAAATATCAGTGTGTGTCTGTGTTTGTGTGTTTCCACCTCAAGGTTCAGGTTGGTGTGTGTGTGTAAGAGTCTTTTTTAATGTGCGAGTGTGTGTGAGCCTGTGTTTGAGTCTGTCAGTAAGTTTGATTATGTATGTGTGTCCACCTCCATCTCCAGGTGTTTGTGTGTGTGTGTGCGTGTGTGAACCTGTGTGTGTCTGAAACCGTGTATGTGAGTTTGAGTGTGTGTGTGTCCACCTCCAGGTCGGTGTGAGTGAGTCTACCTCCATCTCCAGGTTTGTGTGTGTGTGTGTGTGTGTGTGTGTGTGTGTGTGCGTGTGTGTGTGCGTGCATGCGTGTGAACCTGTGCGTGTCTGAGACTGTGTATGTGAGTTTGAGTGTCTGTGTGTGAGAGTCTTTTTGAATGTGAGTGTGTGCCAGTTTGAGTGTGTCAGTAAGTTTTAATGTGTGTGTGTGTGTGTGTGTGTGTGTGTGTGTGTGTGTGTGTGTGTGTGTGTGTGTGTGTGTGTGTGTGTGTGTGTGTGTGCGTGTGCATGTGTTTGAGTGTGTCCACCTCAATCTCTAGGTTTGTGTGTGTGTCCACTACTATATCCAGGTCCAGGTTGGTGTGTGTATAAGAGCAAAATTTACAACAAGAAGTCTGTGGAGCAGTCATAGAGTGTAGCAATAACATAGCAATGTAACAATAGCAATGTCTTCAAGTTATTTGACATTAAGTGTCGGCAATGGAAATGTGTACTTGTCAATAAAAATATATTATATATTTAATCTTCTGCTGTGCCTTAATCCCCACCCCGCAAATAGAATCTAATGGGCTTTATGCACAGCTGCACTACTTCCTGAACTTCAGCCAGCTCCTTGTTTTCTGTCTGCCATTATTGGACAAATTGATTAATTCAGGGCGTGTGTCTGATTATTGTTGCTGTGACTACTGAGGTCAGACACACCTGGATTAATCAGTTTGTCCAATAATGGCAGACAGGAAACAAGGAGCTGGCTGAAGTTCAGGAAGTAGTGCAGCTGTTCATAAAGCCCATTCTGTGGGAAACACTGCACATGTATTTATCAAACAAATTCCAGAAATTCACCACAATGTTTATGTAGAAGAAGACAAAAGAAGAGGAAAATGGAGAGGACAAAAAATATGTAAAGAGACGATTAAAGGAAATAAGATGGAAAGAAAGAGAAGAAAGAGCACAGAAGAAAAGACAAAAGAAATGAACAGAGAAAAGAAAAATATAGTAGACTAATGTGGTCAAACCCACCTTTGTGTGCCGGAAAAGCTCAGCCAAAAGCTGGCCGATCAGGCCTTTCTTCTTCCTAAAGAGGTCCATCAGCCTCGGAGAGAAATGGTCAAGTTCATCAAAGAAAATCTCTTGCAGATTTTTCCCCACCACTCTGGTGAACTCGTAAAAAACCTGAAACAAAACATGTATTGCATAAGAAGCTTATTTTCCCATAGACAAGAATCTATAGGAAAATATTTTATTCAACATTACAGTGACACAAACGTCTTTTTTAAACAGTAATACACACCTGGCTTTCAGTGAAAAGAGCTGGCCATCGATGTACCATCTGGCTGATGGCTGGCTTGTTTTGGACCACCTCTTTTCTCCGAAGCGCAAATGTCAGGTCCATCTCTTTCCTAATAAGGGACCCATTTGGCTTTGTCTTCATCATTTCATTGACTAAAACCAGTCAAGCTTCTTCCAGGTTGCGGTCATCCTTCCCCTCTGGATTTTCAGGTAGAAAATTGATTTCCCCTTTCCTTGGCTTCTTTATGCCTTTGTGAGGAGGGTCGGCATTTGCAGTGTACCTTCCTCTTTTACCACCATTAACAGTGACATCAACTCGTCCAATCTGGCGCATTTTAGTTCTATAGTTACCCATCTTGAACTTCAGACTGTTCTTCCATCCAATCCAGCCGGAGGATGACCCTGATTCTTGGAGACATGGGTGGGTTTGCACTAAGGCTTTTGCGACGGCTTCAAAATCTTCCTTTTCTGGGTATGCTTTAAATGCATACATTGTCTCAGCAAGTTTCTCTAAGATATCATGTTTTAACTCTTTAGTCACCTTAAGATAGGTTCCATCCCTGAGATACAAGAGGTTACCTTGACGAAGTCTGTACTCAACATCAACCGAAAATTTAGGAACGTCAAATACCTCTGGCCACTGAAAACTTCTATCCAGAGGGGCGCTGGATAGGATCTCTGTGTCAGCCTGGCTGCTTGTGTCACCATGGCTGCTTGTGTCACCAAATGATTCAGTGTTTGCTGAGATTGGCACAAGCTCAATCACAGGGATGATTTTGATTGTTGGCTTCTCTGGGAGCTCAGAGAGATTGGTGAGGTTACACAGTTCATTGTTGAATTCAGGATCCTGGTACTGTAAGGTGAAACTATAGTTTGCTTGGAGAGTGCCTTTAAGCCAGCCAATTAAATCATCAAGTGTGTCAGGTCGTTTTGTCGTCATCTTTCTTATATCTCCATCTGAGACAATAACCCTCATGGTTATATTCTGTTTCTCAGCCATCTGTGAAACCATGATAAAAGACAGGTATTTAACAAATAATATATCGTCTCAGTGTTACCATAAGTTCTCCTTGTACCCTATATGCTGATAATGGGAAGACATCATTCAAGTCTGACATCTGAACCACAACCAAAATGGGGACCTCATTAGAGACAAGTTGGTAGGATCTTAAATGCTCACAATACCATGCTGTCATTTTGTGGCAAACAAACATAATGTCTGTGTTAACAGCCACAATCTTTTGAATCTGGGCAAATTCAGGGAGACATGAGCATGAGCCAGTAGAGAGTATCATGCCGGGATGATATTTGATTCCATCAACACAGACAGATGATGCATTAAGAATCGACCCAGGCTTTGTAATGTTTTGCGCGATTACTCTCTGAACGTTCAGTGGAAAAGAGGCAAGCAAAACTGTGGTAACTTTTGTCATCTCAACTGATGGTCTGAAAAAAGAGCTACAGTCAAGGTGGTAACTGACTGCTTTCTGGTGTTTGGTTGCCAGCGTCATTGCAACATTTTTGAAGTTTTGCACATTGCGAATTGCCTTTTTAAAGAACTTGTGCTTCCCTCAAAGCGCATCGTCCAAACATCAGACAGGGGACCAAATCTCCTTATAAGCTGAGGGTAATGTTCCACAAAGTGATGCTTTGGCCTTAAACGAAAATCTGGAAATGTTGACTGCAGCAGCTGTCTGTGCCCTGCTATTTTACAGTCCAGGAAATGCAGTGTCTCCTCAGTATGCCTTGGTGCAACTGCTAGCTCAACCACATCTTTGAGAAGCATGACTATTTCCCAAGTGTTGTCACCCTCAGGGACACAGTGACCAATAAAAAATGGAAGGAGCCTTATGAGACACCAATTCTCATGGGCATTTCCACCAATGGTCCCTTTGGCGTAAAATCCCTTTCCAATAATCTGAGGTCGGTCTGTTTTGTCAGTAAATGTGTAGTTGAAGTTTCTGATGGCCTGATTTAACATTTCTAGTGTGAAATACCCCTTGTCTATCAGGTCTTTAAGACAAAGGGACAACTCAGTTGGAACAATGCCTTCCAATAGATCATGCAGGATGTCAGGAGGGTAACCAGTGACTGCATGAAAGTGCTCAAGATTCTCTGTTAAAGGACATGCTCTTTTTACACCATAAGTCCAACTCAAAACTGGGTCCTCTCTCACCTCCTGCACCTGCTTATCATGGGAGTGTTTGTCTCTGAGCTTAAAGAAACCAGAACATACCTCTTGTTGTTGTGTGTCAGTGCTACTTGCTGTACAGAATCTGCAGAACTTTTCAGTAGTGAAGCTCTCCAGAAATCCTGCAAGGGAGTGGGCACCAAGATTATCAGCAACAACATATAAGACTGTGCCTTTCACACTCTCACCTAGTTGCTCCAAGTAAACACCATTTTGCTCCAATGACTTTAAATCATAGATAAGAGGTTGCAGAACTTTAGCGTAACCACACTCTTTGACTGATGAGGTATTGCACAGTAGTGCAAGTTGGATCGAGTTAAGGGTTGACCTGTATTTTGCAGGTATGTTGGCAATGACCCAGTATATGGCACACATTTTATGTTTCAGCTTTGACGTTCCTAGAGGATTGGCTACTTCGAAGTCATCAATGTAAAGTCCAAGAGCAATTGTGAACTCATCCCTTGCAAGAAGAGAGTTTTCATTAAAGCACTGGCCATCCACATATGATCTATATTCCTGTGGGACATGTACTTTTTCTGACATGGCTTTATCCAAAATGTCAGTTTTGTTCAGCAACTTCTGGAGCATGGGAACAATAGGGACATATGCAAGTGTTTTTTTGCCTTTTTCCACACAGTACTCAATGGGGTTTACCAGAGGAAACTCTCTACGTACATAGGCCGCTCTCCTTTTAGCAGTTCCAAGGGATCCATCTTTGGCACAAAATGCCATTATGTTACTTTCTGACACGACACTGGTAAGCTCTCTCACAACTGTTTCATTGATGTCAACATAATATTTTTTTAGAACGTCCCTCACTCTGTTATGCAGAAGTGGCTGTGACAGCTTATTGATTTGACAAAGCTGTTGTATTACTTCTTGCACAGAACTCTCTGGTATGTGCAGGACAGTTTGCATCTTTAATAGAAGAGATTCTAAGTTGTGCTCAAGCTGTTTTTCTAAATCATGAAGATTAGTCTCACTGGCTTCTACACTGACATCTTCTAAATCGTCCATATCATCAGCATGTGACATTTGGTCTTGTGCAGCATCACTGTCATCGCTTACAGTGTCCAAACCAATAATTTCTGACTTGAAACTTTTCCAGTTCTGGTCCTGGTGTACTTTACTCTTGTGTGCTTTGAAAGTGGAGTACATACTGGTTTCAAAGTTACAGTCTTTATACGGGCACCTGACTTTGTGGTTCACTTTTAAGTGTGCAGTGCGCAGGTGAGTAAAGTAGTCGGTCTGAGAACAAGACTCGGCAAACCCACATGACAAACAGGAAAATTTAACTGGTACATCTGGTTGCTGCTGATCAGGAGTTTTTGTGTGAAGGCGGGATAAATGTACTTTTAGTGCATTGATTGATTTAAATGTACATGGACATTCCTGATGTAAACACGGAAAAGGCTCTGTTCTTGCGTAACTTCCATGTTTTAACCTATAATGCTTAAAGAGCTGTGCTCTCTTTTCACAGCTAAGAGTGCAATACTTACACTTCCAAAGCATATTTTTCAGAGATTTTTCAGTTTGTTCCTAATCTCAGCATATGTGTTCAAAAGAATCTTTTCCCATGACCTGCAACACAATAAAACAAAAACAATAAGTGACAAGGGAACTAATATAGGTTAAGCTACAGTATTCTATTGAAACAATATACCTGTATTATCAAAAAAGCTAACATTAAAGCCATAATTTCATTATAAGGGGTTTGTATTGCTAATAAACTCAGTTTACATAATCCAGTTGCAATTCAAATTCTCTTGAGTGCTTGAAGGTAAAAAAATAATCAATAAAGCAGAGCCTGTCATGCATAACATTAATAAAATGAAGAAAAAAAAGAAAAAGAAAAACGTTTCCCTCTTTCAGCATGGATCGGGCGTTGTCACCAAGACGCTAAGGTAATAGTTTGAAAACGTCCAGTTCAACTGGTTGCAACAACGGTTTTACACTGCTCAGAAAAGCCCCTCAAGTAAGTTAACAACAAAAAAAAAAAGTTAGCAAAGTTTCAAAGTGGTTGCGCTCCCTTCCCCGCCATGAATGCGCGTGGTTTTCGTCACTTAATCTGTCAGAGGCGGTTTAAAGTGGGGCGGTGTCCGCCAATACACTAAAGTTACAGGTGAAAAATGTCCCGTTGAACTAGTTAAAACGACATACCAAGTTCACAAACAGCGCGTCAAACCAGAAAAGCAATTTGGCTAGCTAAGCAAGCCATCAAACGAGAGGCTACAGGTGATGTCCGCTGACCTTGACGTTGAAAACGTCTGTCCGGTCAAGGACCGTCACAAAACCCCCACCAGTGATAAAAGAAACTAACTTAACTTTTAGCTAGCTAGATTAGTACCTTAACGAGTGACAATGTTAATGTCCATCGACGTCAAACTGCTTCACTTGGACTTCTCACAAACGAAAAAACGCGCACAAGTGAAAAAAAACCTTTCAAACTCGTAACGTTTGCTCAAATGGCTGCCGACATAACGTTAATTTAAGTCATATATGTGTCCCACTACGCACCAATATCTCCTTATATCCACAAACAAACACATTAAGTTGACTGGCACCTCGGTAGCAACGTTAGATAATGGATTTCAGGAGGGCGAGACCAAAGCCACTTACCGTCTCTGGTGAGTTTTAGCAGCCACTGGACTGTCCGGTGTGCGGCAGGGAAAATGATGCCGTCTTCTCAGCAAAAAAAGCATAGATATGGCGGCAAAGTGACGGTTTTCACGTTCCCATCGTGCATTGCATGACTAAAACTTGGGAATTTTAAGCAATTTCACTTAAAGTTATTCACAGACTCAACTAGCTCTACAAATTAGTTGAACATACTTACATTTGCTAGTAATGGAATTAAAACTAAATCAATTTGAGTATTGTAAGTACATTATACTTTAAATGTTTGATTAGATATGAAATCCGGGTTTACAGTGTATGGAAGTTCCATTAATTAGAGAAGGTTGTAGTAAGTCAATGCTTCCAAAGTATTACACATTAAAAGTATTCTACATTGTAGTACTGTTGTAATGCTAATAATTACACATTTTTGCCAAAAATGTACACATTAATATTACAAAAGTTACTTGTTATTACCATAAAATAAGTTACTTTGTGATATTACCTTATAGGCCTAATGTGTGTTGTGTAAGGTGCTACCCATACTAACTTTGATATCACACACTTACTTTACCTTGCAGTTCAATATGATTAACATCAATTGGATTGCTTAAGTTAATATGCAGTTTGTCTGATGTGTTCTATGTCACCCATCCCTAGGTCCAAAACAATTTATCCATTGTGGACAATAAAGACAAATTAATGTCGTTTTTTATCTTTAAAGACATTTGAAAGGCATAGGAGCATAATTTTGTTTTGTTTTGTTTGTAGTGAAAATGCCAGGTGGATCAACACTTCGACAGTGCACCCATTGCCTGGAAAAAATCAATTGTGCAAACAGAAAATGCACCAAGGTAAATAATGTAAAATAGGCTATTGAAATGTCTAACTGCTAACCCCCATTTTCATGCATTAAAGCAACACCAAGGAACTTTTCCTCTGCGGTCACCGGTCACCCTACAGGTTGGGAGCCGCATTGTCCATTCCGCTGTCGTAAATACGCTGTCGAGTACGCTCCACCTATCAGCAATTGTAACGCTTGCCGTAAAGCAAGTCAAATTTGTAGTTTTCTTATGTCTCATTAGAACTACAGAAATGTGACCCAATCTGGCAATCTTACATAGCGTGGATATACCAGATAAAGGACCGCAAAGTGGTGGAATAAGTGCCTTGTAAGTGCCAAATGATTCTGTAAACATTATTTGAAGGTAAAATCCTATTTAGTGTTGCTTCAAAGCAAGAGTCATTAAGTCCAAATTAAAATAAACTTTATTGGCATTAAATATCTCAGTATTTGTTGCCCATTCAGTAGAGTGACAATAAAACAGGAGTTTGCAGTGGAGACACTAAGTAAAAATTTGCATCACAGTAGGTATTTTTCAAAATGTTACAGTTCCCACCTGATGGAAAGGTACCTGCTGTTATTGAATTTTTGACTATTGGTTCCTTTAAATAACTTCCTCTTACAAGGCTATATATTTGACTGTTGTTTTTTGAGTCCTGCCTGTTTCACAGATGGTTAAATTGCTTAATTTTCATTTCAGTGCTTCTAACTCGGTGGCTGTTAAGTGGGTTAGGAATAGGATTTCAAGAAATTTTGAAAAAAATGGACAAAAAAGAAAATCACATACCCCACCTTTAAAGGGATAGTTCACCCAAACATTGTCATTGTTTACTCACCTTCAAGTTGTTCCAAACCTGGATGAGTTTTTTTCTTCTGTTGAACACAAAAGAAAATATTTCAAAGAATGCTGGTATCCAGACAGTTGAAGCACCCATTGACTTCCATTGTAGGAAAAAAATACAATGGAACTCAATGGGTGCTTCAACTGTTTGATTACCAGCATTCTTTAAAATATCTTCTTTTGCGTTCAGCAGAAGAAAGAAACTCATCCAGGTTTGGACAACTTGAAGGTGAGTAAACAATGACAAAATTGTCATTTGGGGTGGACTATCCCTTTAAGTTATAATGTTTGTGGCCCGAAAATGGACATTTGTATTTTCCATTAAAATATGGATACATATCTCTCACCTCAATCATTATGCCTTTTAATATTATTAAAATGTGCCAGTGCATTGACTCAGCTGCATATTTAGTCTGTCTGTTCAATGAATTGCATGAACTTGGTTTCCAAGTTATTATTTAGGCCCTTGTAAATAGAGAGCTAGAAAATCAGTTATGCTTGATCAACTGGACTTTTTTTGTAATTCCTGTGAGTAATACAGCTCTCTCTTGTCTCTCTCTCCCTTACTCAGTGTGGGAAGCTGCTGGACTTGAAGTCCAGGCAGACGGCCCGTATGAAAGGGTTCCGGACCAGAGCAAATGAATGGGCTCAAAAAGTCCCGCAATCAGGCAAAGATTTTTGACAACAGTGCCTTGCTGGTAATACATTTTTTGTCTTTCTCTTTTGGTCAGGCATTTCGGGTTTCTGTCAACATTACAGAAATATATAATTGTATTTACATGGTGCAAGGAATCAGCAACTATGGTAATGTCATGCAGTTATGTTGTCATGATGTCATCAACCCAATTGCATTTGCAATATTTCAGATAATAATGAGCTGGTCCATATATAAATATTAAAACAATACACAGAATTTAGCCCTGCCTACAACTTGTATTCATTCAGCCAAGTCCAAGTCTATTAATTTACACCCACAATGTAACATTAAATTTAGCATTTTGATCAACAGCCCATTTTTGTGTTAACCTTGTACATTACTTGAAGTATCACAATAGTATCGTATCGATAAGTTTAGTATCGTAAAATGTATCTGAATGGTAACATGAGGCTATCGTTACACCCCTAATAAAAACCCATACTATTTTTTAGACAGCTTGTATGTGTATAATAATAATGTCTTTCTTGCCTTTGTAACCCTGTCTTAGAAATCTCTGTGTGTTTGCTTATTATTTTTTCTATGTTAAGCTGGAGAAACTGAAGGCCCTTGGGTATTTTCCTCTCCTGCTGTGGGGAAAGTACAGACCACAAAACAAAAAGTGGATGGCAGAGCTCCAGTTCCCCTTTGAGCTACCAGTGGTAGCACATGCAGTCCTGGAGAAGATATTGTGCCTATTTGAAGGTTTGTTAGAAGGTAGGTCACATCACAACATCAGTACATTCAAGAGGGGAGAGATAGAGGCACAGGAAGACAGAGTAGAAAGTGAGAGAGGAGAGATGAGAGGTACAGGAAGACCATGTGGAGAAACGAGAGATGGAGGGACAGGAAGACTTTGAAGAGCTGGGACTGATGGAGACAGACAAGCAGAGAGAACAGGCAGAGGAAATGGGGAAAAAAGAGATTGAGGCGAAGAAGAAAGTAGTAGCAGCAAACAGGTAAGTGTCAATACAGAATAGAAGAGGCAGAGCATTAAGGGCAATCTTGACTATGTAGATACAGAATGGTAAAGAATGTGTCCATGTTCAAAAAGAAGTAGCAAACCACACTAGACTCAGAAGTCAGATGGTATTTCATAAGTTGCTCTTTTTCTACTTTTTCTTACAACGTGGAGTTATTTGTATGGCAGCAATTTGGCATCCAGTTTGCCATAATGCAATGTGGCAATGCCCAATGTTGAAGTCATCAGAGAAAGTGTCAACAGATTGTCCTGCATTGCAGTGTGCTCGCAAGTATTCACCTGTTTTGCAAGGCAGACACCACTCACCTCTATTGCAATTTACACATGTTTTTGTTTTTCTATACAGGAAGTCAGCTGTCAAAATTTCAGCAAAAAAAAAAAAAGAAAAAGAAGCCAAAACAATGATGATGGTAGGAAAATGCTATGATGTATTTTTAATTCAAAATGAATTAAATAATAAGCCCTAAACTCTTAATTAGTCCTAATCTAATAGCTTTTTGGGCCACAATATAATATCTTCTTATTGCTAGTTTAGTACATTACAGGCCTGATAACAAATTAATAAAAAACAATAAAACTATTAACGTAATATTAGTTGAAAATGTCTTTTATGGGGCGTTTTTGGGGCTGCAGAATAATCCAGGGAAATTATAATATGCATGTGCATTTACTTCTGATCTTATATTTCAAAGAGAAATGCATATATACCCTTTCTGTGGGTTTATACGGTTACATTGCAATGGTTTGTACTTAAATTTGTTCATTTTTCTTTATAGCTTACCAGTATCACAGCACACTGGACGTTTTTTCCAGTGCAGTATGTCTCCAAGACATGTGAAAAAAAGGTGAGCAGCTATACTGAGAACACTCTGTACGACTGTAGGTGCATAAATCGATACTATACTACACCAGGGGCCTGATGTATAAACGTTGCGTACACACAAAATGGGCATAGAAATGTGTACGCATTTTTCCACTCACATATCGGGATTTATAAAAATAAACTTGGCGTAAATATGTGCGCACCGTAAGGATGCTCTTGACCGTGCGTACCCACTCTTGGTGAGCTGTAGTTAAATGTCTTTTTGATCACTATTAGACAGATAATCTAAAGAAAATTATACATCTACAGAAAGATAATTCAAATATAATTTCACTCACCAAGCCTATCACTGGAAGCCAAATATCCATCCCTTCTTAAATGTCCGCGCATCAAACGCGTTGAGCTGTTAAGTGAAACTGACGCACATAGGGCCTATGATCCAACGGATGAAGTAAAACCGTAAATCTTCATTATGAGTCCTAATCCTAAATACAGTGCATGTTCTCAATAACAGTTTAAATAAATAAAAGAATGATTTAAACTATGTTTTACTTCTGATTTAGATTAAATAAGCCATTCTCATGAATTGAGTTAAACACTTGAAACACAACTGCATGAAATCATTACTGAGAAGTTACAAAAAAATTTATATTCAATGAATAGAAATAGACCTATTTGTTGTGGATGCAATGCTTTTGAACACGTTTCCTCTGGCATGCTGTGTTTTAATGTTTTAACTGACAGCTAAAAGCAGATTGTCTGAGAAAATTGTTTCTGGCAAATAATGCACAACAAGGTCTAGGCTGTTTCCATTAAAATATAAATCAATTAAAAATACTATTTGGCCAGTGGAAAAGATTGAGAAAAACTTTCTCTGAAATATATTTGACACTATTTGATTTATTTATTCAAAAACAAGGCAAGGATAGGCTACAAAAAACAAATATGTTTGTAATAATGTGACGGCACATCCGTATTTCATATTTTACTAACGTATTTTACCGTTAAACATGGTATCACATGGATGAATAATCATATGCAAATGATATGCAGATGAGGATAAGCATAGTAAAAATATAGGCGTTGTAATCTCCATATGTGGTTATTTCGGGGAGGAGATGCATGTGCGCACATTCTTCCGCTGACTGGGATTTATAAAGTGAATTCTGCGCAGGTTCTGGCGTACGCACGGTTTTATAAATCGAAAACTTTTGTGCCTACGCAAATTCTTCCTTATGTGCGTACGCAGACTTTAAGGATGAAATCTACGCAAAGTTTTATACATGAGGCCCCTGGAGAATAGTGATGAGATTGTTGCCTTTTGTCAGAAAAGCCTAAATAAAAAGTAGTTAACAATTAACTTGTTAAATCATTGCTGTTAGAGCGTTCTAAATGTTAAACCAAAACTTTGTTTTGGTTATTATATGGCAATTGATTTTTAGAGGTTGGGAGGAAAAATTAAATGAAATATTTAATTCTGAAATAAAAGTATGACTTTGGTTTCTCTTTTACCCTCTTCCCAAGGGCTGTAAAGAAGTCTTGGTACATTGGCTCCAGTGTCCGTCATGGTAACATCAGCTTTCTTGTTTAACTGACTTATGAGTTGTCCTTAAAGGGACAGTTAACTTAATTAAGAAGCCTGTCTGATTTACCATAAATTGAGTTATTTAAGTTTATGTAATAAGCACCTAGACCATTTCTTTTTGGAAAGTCAGACAGGCTGCTTAATTCGAATGAACTAAGACCTCTCTACATGTGGCATCTGTTTTTGCCTACAGAGAGATTAAGCTACACAACTAGGCTACAACATACATGTACAGTTTAAGATGTCATTACAAAATTACAATAATATAATTTGTATATAAATATACATTCTCTTCTGCTTTTGTCACCTCATTCTGTCAGGGAAATATGTAAAGCCTAACAGGGTTTATAAACCATGTCAGAGGCTATCCTTATATTTAACCTATTTCTGAAATTAAATACATAATTTCTGTATGTTTTATTTTGCCATTTCTTTCAGCCATAAGGCCTGGCCCCCATCTTGGGAACCACAGGGGAACATTGGAATGACTGTGTAATAAAGGAATAAAAAGTTCACAATAAAAGTTCTGTTTCTGGTTTTGTTGTTGTTTGTCCCTCTCTAAAAACATGGATTTGACATTGTTACTGGAGTACTTGAGGGTGTATAATTATCTTTCATTTTGTCCTATGACAAAGTTGAATTTTCACCTCATTCTGGCCGCATATTCAAGCAAGTTAATAAAGCACAAGCACACCTGCGTGTACAATAGTAACCCCAAAAACTTTTAAATACCAAAATAATAGAACATTACACACAAATAGATATCCCCCTATATTCATATTGAGCAAAACATATGAAATAACACTTATTTTTAACATTTACTGTCTTTTAGCATAGAGGCAAAGCATGCTGGGAACAAGAAGTCTGTTGTAACCACTGATTGTAAGTCATTCCATTAATGGGTGTGTAAAGAGGACCACGAAATCGGTCCAATGGCGGATTCCGAATCGTGGTGAAGGTTTCAAGCGTGTTCCGTCTTTTCCATGGCAAAGTGAATTTTAGGCAGGTGTATCTATGTGTATAATACATTCATAGGTACTTTCCTGTTATCCGGACCCCACCTCAAAAAAACAGTAAAATTGAATTTTTTAAAAAGTTTATTCCCCATTCATCCAAAAAGCAATCAACAAAGCAATATAAGATCATGACAATATGTGGTGGCCAATGGATCTTCACTTCTTCCAGGATAGCATCGAAGGGGTCCTCTTTGTACCCATTCATATTTATGGGAACAGGTATGCACACAATAAAGGATAAAACTTTGCGAAAATTACATGTATTGATATTTTTTTCTGCATTATAAATATTTAATATAACATAGCCATACATGGTTAATGCGTATTGCAGTGTATTGACAAATATAACGTTAAGCACTAACGTTAATTTCACATATGTATATGAAAGATATGTAATATATTGTTATATTTTGCAGTATATTCCCATATATGTTTGTTCTGTAAGGGTAACCTTTTAATCCTTCTAGTACTCAATGCATAATAGCCAGCTTTGGTGTTAAGAATAACCTTACAGCTGCATTTTCTTTTCTTAAACTTCGTTCAGTGAATGCATTATCTTTAGTTGTATATTTAGTTCGTTGCTATGGTAGTAGCTTGTAGTACGTACTTCTGCCTGGAATTGTTTTCTTCACAGACACCTGCTTTTTTATATTTTAAACATTTCTCCAAAAACAAAAAGTTGGCAAATCAACAATACCTTATGTTCATGTTAAGGCTATCGCTTTTCATAATTTCTCCTTGGAAAAATAAAACTTTTTTCTTCAGTTTTTGGTAGCATAATGTCACGGAAGTGCATTGTGTTGTGTGCGAGATTTCCGCGTTCCTGTTTTGTCTAAAATATCTGAAATAAACCAAGATATCTACTTTTTTGTCAACATAGATCATCTGGATGCAGTGTAATTACTAGTTTGACGGTAGTAGATATTTAATATACACTCACCGGCCACTTTATTAGGTACCCCATGCTAGTAACGGGTTGGACCCCCTTTTGCCTTCAGAACTGCCTCAATTCTTCGTGGCATAGATTCAACAAGGTGCTGGAAGCATTCCTCAGGAAGTTTGGTCCATATTGACATGATGGCATCACACAGTTGCCGCAGATTTGTCGGCTGCACATCCATGATGCGAATCTCCCGTTCCACCACATCCCAAAGATGCTCTATTGGATTGAGATCTGGTGACTGTGGAGGCCATTTGAGTACAACGAACTCATTGTCATGTTCAAGAAACCAGTCTGAGATGATTCCAGCTTTATGACATGGCGCATTATCCTGCTGAAAGTAGCCATCAGAAGTTGGGTACATTGTGGTCATAAAGGGATGGACATGGTCAGCAACAATACTCAGGTAGGCTGTGGCATTGCAACGATGCTCAATTGGTACCAAGGGGCCCAAAGAGTGCCAAGAAATATTCCCCACACCATGACACCACCACCACCAGCCTGAACCGTTGATACAAGGCAGGATGGATCCATGCTTTCATGTTGTAGACGCCAAATTCTGACCCTTCCATCCGAATGTCGCAGCAGAAATCGAGACTCATCAGACCAGGCAACGTTTTTCCAATCTTCTATTGTCCAATTTCGATGAGCTTGTGCAAATTGTAGCCTCAGATTCCTGTTCTTAGCTGAAAGGAGTGGCACCCGGTGTGGTCTTCTGCTGCTGTAGCCCATCTGCCTCAAAGTTCGACGTACTGTGCGTTCAGAGATGCTCTTCTGCCCACCTTGGTTGTAACGGGTGGTTATTTGAGTCACTGTTGCCCTTCTATCAGCTCGAACCAGTCTGGCCATTCTCCTCTGACCTCTGGCATCAACAAGGCATTTACGCCTACAGGACTGCCGCTCACTGGATGTTTTTTTCTTTTTCGGACCATTCTCTGTGAACCCTAGAGATGGTTGTGCATGAAAATCCCAGTAGATTAGCAGTTTCTGAAATACTCAGACCAGCCCTTCTGGCACCAACAATCATGCCACGTTCAAAGTCACTCAAATCACCTTTCTTCCCCATACTGATGCTCGGTTTGAACTGCAGGAGATTGTCTTGACCATTTCTACATGCCTAAATGCACTGAGTTGCCGCCATGTAATTGGCTGCTTAGAAATGAAGTGTTAACGAGCAGTTGGACAGGTGTACCTAATAAAGTGGCCGGTGAGTGTATTCAGTAGATATATCTTTTTACAACCCTAATTTACAACCCTACTTTGCAAACCAGAAGAACTACAACTGTAGTGCTGATTTGTATCAAGCTGCATGGTGTGGATATAAGGGAATTGTAGTTTTTAAAACATTAGTGTTTTTCTTACAATTGGAGGTTGTAAAATAGTTAGTTTGGAGTATAGTGGGGGGGTTAGTGGGATAGTAAACAAATCTATGTAATCAGATTTTAAAATATCTAATTGTTAAATGGGGTCAAAAAATTAATTAACCCATATTTAATCCATATTTGTTTAACTGCCCCCATATTTGGTTAACTGTCCCATATACTCAGGTCAAGAGCTCTCTATTACAGTTGGTCCCATATCTGTAGCCCCTTTTGTTGCTGAATTATAGGCCTTTAAACATGCACCGAGGTGAAGTTTCAAAGGTCTGTGTTTCAAAGCAGGAGCCATGTAGAATCTTCATACTTACATATGTTACCCTCCAAGTCACTGCCTTTCCAACGATGTATTTGGTTCAGCTATACAACAAAGTTTAAAATTTCTCATTTCACAGACATAAGCCATCTCAGGTCTAGTTTCAGGGAGCACACAGACTCAATTTAGCTTTTTGTTTTTTTCTGACTGTGTAAACAAATTTACACACACACACACACACACACGCACACCCACAAACGTTTGTATCTATCTATGTGAGGACATTACTTGACACAATGCAATCTCTAGGTCCTTGCCCTAACCTTACCCATCACAACTAAGTTTCTGACCTGAACCCTGACCCTAAACCTGCCCAAATGATGACCTGATCCCTAAAACCAGCTCTTGATCCTCAAACTGACCTTTACAGGCTTTCAGAAAGTGAGGACCAGTCAAAATGTCCTCACTTTACTCTTTTGGTCCTCATTCCAATGGTCTAAAACTCAAACTGGTCCTCACAAAGATAGTTTTACAAGTACACACACACACGGCTTATATGAATATCTATTAATGCTAATGCTGCTATGATGGTTAAAAGAAAACAAAAAAGGCACACTAAAAGACCAGGGTCTATGATGGGTAGTCTTCTCCTCTTGTATTTAAAAATTATTATTAGAAACAAGAGTTTATTACACATACTGTTGGCCCTGTTGTTTCCTCTACATTTATTTCTGTTTAAAGATTTTTCTGATCTCTACAACAAAGGGCAAATAGTTTTCTGTTCACATTTTCTCCCTTCCAACGCCTGTCACAGTGAAACTGCAAACCCCATTTCCAGGAAAATTAGGATATTTGTGCATCGGTGCACATGGCATGGAAGGTACCATTGACACAGGGGCATATATTGGGATTTTATATGCCCCTTCTGGCATGCTTTATCTCCTTCAAACTTAGAGTGTTCCTACATGGTCTAAATTATATAATGTAGTAGCCACAATATCCCTGTTTATAAAGTTTCCTACACACATCTCTGAAGATGTGACTGTTATGAACTGTCTCCACATCTTATATGTTGCTTGTTTCTTACCATGGGATGAGTTGATAATCAGATGGATATGGTCATTGCATTTTACTTTGCATGGCCTCAGATCACCGAGTTTCTTGAACTGATATTTTGGGCTGTTGCTTAAAGGTAAATTGCATAACTGATTATTAATATTGCCATGTTGTTTGTATTCAAAGCAATCTGACCCAACCGATCTAACCGATCATATGTATAACATGAGGTTAATTATATGGTGGATATATATTTAGACAATAATTACAATGGTTTTACATAGTCAATATTGAAGTATATTACACTGCCGGTAACTATTAATGTACAATATGTAGGCCTAAGTTTCACATATCTATCTTACAGTAATATGTGACCTGGTGTGACTGTGACCTCTAATGTTCAAAATGTTGGCAGTTCAGGTTGAATCTGAAAGCTCCCAGCTCTCTCTTTTTGTAAAGGTTGATGTGTGAAGAGCCAAAGTCAACTCAATAGTCTGATGAAAAATCAAATTTGTATTTCTGTTTCCATGTACATAATATATAGGTATCAGCAATTATTTACAGACATTATCAGTTATAAAAAAGTATAATCTGAGAGCATATGTAGCAAAATACAGATAACTGCAGGAACAAACAACCGACGAAGTCACTGACACTTTCAATCAAACTCACTTACAAAAACAGGATCTTTTGTCAAGACTTTAGAAACCTTTTAAAGTCAAAGCAATTTTTTTTTTACAATTACAACTGTGACTTGAGTGAGTCCTAAGTCAAGTGACTTGAGTTCCCAGCTCAGCATCATTATCTTCCTCCTCCTCCTCCTCATCATCATCATCATCCTCAGAGCTGAGGTCACGTTGCCAGTCCATTTCCTCCATTTCCTCTTCATTTTCTTCCACCAGCGTAGGAGTTGGTTCGAGAATGCCTCTGTATGTGCATGCTACAGTCTGCTGCTTGAGTCTGAGGTTATGCAGTCTTCTCTTAAGTAGACTGATGAGACCCTTGGACGACGCCTCTGTGAATCCATTGGGATAGCCTATAAATTCACACATGAAGAGTAATGGAATTACCGTCACACTAAACATTTTATCAGAGAGAGCTTATTTATGTTAGAACAAATGTTAAATACAAGTAAAATTCGAAAATAATTATTGGATAAAATAATATTTGAAGGCCATGTATCCTTAGTTCTTGAGCCAATACTAGCATGATTGCTTTTCACTTGAAAATAGTTTGACCTATGAATTTTAAAGTGCATAAAGCCATTTAGTTACACTTACTTCCTGTTTTGATGCAATCTGAAATGGTGGCTATCAGTGTCTGGACCTTTGCAATGGAGTCCTTAAGGTACTGACAGTGCTGCATCATCTCCTTCACAAGGATCTGCTTTTCTTCTGTCAGTCGTTGAGACCAGCATTAGTTGGTCAAAAAGCTTCTTCTTGGTGAGAATGTCTATACCGTCTGAATGAATGACAACATCATAAATTAATAAACTAATTTAATGATGATACATTTTAAATAAACACAAAGTTAAATATTAATACAACACCTGTGTTCTGTTCCTGCCAAGGCCAGATCATGCTCTCTGCAGCTTTGTCGGAGAGGTTCTGCACAACTGATTGTGTGTCCACAGGATCACCATCAGGTTGTTGGTTGTATCTCTTGATCTCATCTAGCAAGCACTTCTTTTCTTGGGCAATCTTCTGAGCAATCTTCTGACGCCTTTTGTTGCGATCTGTAATAAGAGCAAAAAACAAAAAACAATGGTATTACAAAAGAGATAAAATGGCATTTAATGAACAGAAACAATATAACTTCCATCTGCATCACTTATATTTACTAATACATACCATTCTGTCTATAAAGGTAGTGCTTCTTCTGACAAATGCTCAAAAAGAGTGCGTCGATAGAGATCTGCAAACCTCGAGCATCAACAGAACTGGCTGCTGCATTTCTTAAATTAAAGTTAAGAAGAAAGAGAAATGTTTCAAACATATTAAAGTTTTCTTAATTGCACATAGTACAACAGCAACAGACACACTTTAGGACAATGTTTAATTTGGACAGAAATATCTATCTCATATGTTTTTCTCATACCCTACTGATCACTGACTGCATGTTTCAGCAACAATTAGGGACCAAGCAACATAGGCATCTAATCTGTGTGATATCTTTAATCACTTTTCAAGAGTCTGTGTTTATTAGAGTCCATAGTCCACAGTCTTTCTTTATGAAAGTAATTTATGGGGGATTATGTGCCCTATCCATTCCACACATCGAATTTGGTGACCCCGTAACCTTTATTGTAGCTCCACCAATAGGCCAAACTTTAAAAGATGAAAAAAAAAATATTCCAACCCAGATATCCTCTGAATTGACAGAGGCTTAAGAAAAAAAGTGACATCCTTAGGTTCATAGCTCCTTGGAAACAGAAACTAGATCTGCAGAAAACTGATATACTTGCACCAATAATGAGAACCAACAAGTGCCTTTTGAAAATATCAGAATTACAAGTGGAGCATGCATGAATGCTGCAAACATGGAGCCTTAAGGCTGATTCATACTTCTGCGATCAGACCTACACTGGAGCCACTACACTACAGACTACGCATTGGTTTTCATTTATACTTCTGCATCGTTGTCCGTGTTGACACGCAATTACACATGCAGAGGGAGCATGTGAAACTCAAGGGAGGAGTTCTAGCAGACCAATCACAGCGCTTGCATTCGCGTAGAGTTGACGCGTTGTTACATTTTTGGAGAGGTGCACGTCAGGGTACGCACGCTGACAGACAGCCTACGACGTAGCTACAGCGGGAGTTCGACACAGAAGTATAAATTGGGCTTTACAGGCACATTGTGATTGGTCTGTCATTTCCTACCTCAAATAATATTGTTCCATTTTGGTCTGATTTGCATGAACATGCACCTATAATAATAAATAATAATAATAAATTTAATTTGTAATGCACTTTACATTTCAACGAAATCTCAAAGTGCTACAGAGGCTAGGGGTTTAAAACCATTTCTGAAATCAATCACTCTGTTTTCATTGCTAAAATGTTTACTTTCTTGAAATCAAAATACTAAATCATAATTTAACATTAAGCAACAGCTACATGCATTACAACTAAATTACTCTAACAGTGTTTATGTATAAAACAACATTGCCCTTACCGGTACTGGCCCACTGCTTGACTTCAACAACCCACTGCTTTAGCATGTCATCCCTGCAATGCAACTGGTCCTGCATCTTCTTCAGGCTCTCTGTTGCATCTAAGGTGTTTTCTACTGTCTGCAAAACACAACACACTGTCATTTCATAAAATACCAAAAAGTATATGTTCCTGCCTGTTTTAATATAATGACATATTCGACTACATATACAGAGCTGAATTTATGCATTTTGGGTGGACATTAAGTCCAAATTTAATGAATTAAAATAGTCCATCCTTTTTCAATACATGAACATACCTTTTTGAATCTGGAAGATAAGGCAATGTGGAGGCCATCCTCTTTTACGTTGATTCCACCCAATAGCATGGACCGTAAGCATATCAGTTCTTACTGTAAAGAACAATAGAAAAATCGTAATAAAAATGTTAATGTGTACATTTGCAGGGGAGCAAGGGGCAAAGCAGCTTACAAACCTGACTTGGACATATACTTTGTGGTCAGGGCACATCTGGAGAGAAAACTATTGACTTGCTCTACTTCTTCACCAAGAGTTGTTCCGGCACCTTCCTGGTTCCTTGCATTCCACAGAATCTACAGAAAGCAGTGGACTTGTTAAACAGGGTCGACAACAAGGTGATCAATATTGATGCAAATCCCAAGGTCACCAGCTGTGACTGCACATAGGGGCTCATGTACAACTCAAAACACACTCCTGGGTTGTTGTTTGGGTCACATCATTATTCATTGTGGTACTTTACGTTAACTGTTGGCTACGTCACTCAGAAATGTAGTTAAAAGCATCAACTCTCATTTTGTATTGTGGGCTTTGGCATGCATCACGGACAAGCAATGTCTCATTTTCTTAAGAGGTTGCAGATGAGTCAGGGCCTCTGACACCTTCTCAAGGTATGGCACATAACGGCAGGTCACATCCATGGCCAAAAATGCAGCACCCTGGAACTCTTTTTGAAGAAACATTGGATATGCAAAGATTTCTCCTCTATACATATTCAGACCTTTTGGGAAAAAAAAATAAGTAGAGAGCAAATTGCACACTTAAGAAAAGGCTTCAAATGTTTCATCTACAAATATTTTTAATCGCAATTTATTAAGACCAATACCAACCTTTGAGGAGGAATCCATGCCTGCACACAGCAATTTCCACACCTTCTTCATCCAACTTGTTGGCCTGCTTTGATGTCTCTCTTGCTGCTGTCCAGTGGGATTCCCCACACATCGCTTTTCCTGCCGTCTACCAAAGTAAAAAGTTAAATTAGCAGGACTGCACACTCACTCACACAAACAATTACAGTCTGATTAGATTTAGTCTTTGATTGCCAGATCCATCTTCCATCTGCAACTCCAAACCAATTGAAATTATTTGCCATGTAGCATGCAGGAGGATAATTGCAATAGTCTAACTTTGTCAGAAATCCTGTCAGATATACTGTATGTGCGGCAACCAATACTATAGATATACTGTGCCCTCTGGATTAGAATCTAGTTGTATTTTTTTCTTTGTGAAAGTCCAATTGCATCGCTAATGTCAGCAACCTGCCATTGCCATCTCAACACCTGATCAAAGATTCCCTCATCCGAACACCTAATAAGGCAACAGTGTTTCCAACTTTACTTCCAATTAGTTATAAAATAAGCCAGAGATACCCACTGCTCAGCCTGATTGAAAACTTACACTCTTGACAGCCCCCTGGACTTCCTCAACAAAACTGGACACCTCAGAGTCTTGGGATAAAAATACTCCATCAAAGAACCCTGGCTCTTCACTCCTACAACAAAATGTATTCTGGATAACCACTGTAGTAAGACGTTTTACATAATAATAATAATAATAATAATAATAATAAATTATTGCTATTTATATCACACACAAAAAAAGTTTACAAAGTGTAACATGGACATTATATTCAACAGCTACAGTATCAACAGCTTAATTTTAATTAACAAAATGAGAACTATATTATTATGATAATGTTAATAGCAAGTACATACATTAACTACATTGGCCGTTTCAAAACTCACTGGTTTGCTTTCTGGAACCTGTAGAGTTTCCTGTTGCCATCAACTGAAACAGCCACCATTTCAGGACTACAGGCTGGACAGACAAATGGCTCCTTTTCCAGAAGTTGGTCCTCTTCAGAGTTGCAGTACACAAATTGCAGAAAGCTCCTCTGAAAAGCATCTGCATTCACTTTTCCAGTCTGAAAAACAGTTTAAGGAACAGCTTTAAATGACAATGAACTACAAGGTCATCCCATTTATTTTTTTGTCAATATACCTTTTCAAACCCAAGAAAGGATGCAATTGGCAATGCTGTCTAATATGGTATTCAGTTCAGTTAATTTCAGAAACCTGAAATATTACAGCCACTAGTGGACCTTGGCTTCATACGTGGGTATATTTGAATTTGCTCCCTGTTTGGACTCGAACACTTTTTTTGCCATATTGTCCAGCCTTACAGCTACTTATAATAATAACAAATGCAAAAAGCTTCAAATTTTCACTCACTCTTCCAAACCGCTTTGTTCTCTGGTCCAACATTGCTGTGAAGGCTTTCACTGACATTCCTGGAGCTGTTGTCTTCATAGCTTCGAAGGAATGGAACAGATCTTGGTGGAAAAGTGTCTGTGCTTGCATGGTAGCGGGCCAGTAACCACTCCTTACAAAGTCACTGACTTCTGGAGCCCATTGCTTACTGCAATGTTTGCATGTTAGCACTGGAATGTTAAGATTATAACGGCCTGAGAGCGCATAAAAAAAAAATTAACAAGGAACTAAAGTAATGTTAGATAAACAATTTTTTTTTACCCAATCCTACCATTTATGCAAACCAGTATGATGGAACTACCAACAGAGATAGCAATATCACAAGTGTCACAGGAGCATATATTTTGAGGAAAGGATGTTGGCAGCAAACAATCTGCAAGAGCAAAGGACAATCAGGAAGACATTAAATAATGTTTGGATTGTTAGGAAGTACTTAGAAAACATAATGAAAAAAATGCAAATAAACTGAAAAAGAGACACCAACCTTGTTCACAGACGATGTACTTATCATCATGGAGTTTCATATACTCTGTTGGGGGAATGTCTTTAAAAAAGCCATACATGGTGGTCTGCCTACAGTGCAGAGTGTGGCGTTTATGAACCAATTGATCACACTCTGCACAAAACCACTCTGAGGGCAAACATTCCCTGCAACGGATGATGGCGTCTGTCAAGTGACAGTGGTTGCACTTCATCTGTACAATGTTCTCAGCTGACAGCAAGTTGTGGATGTTTTGTGGCCTCGCCTGTTGCCAACATTGTTGGACCCCTTTCTGTCTTTGACACCAACTGGACAAAGATGGCTGCTGAGCAAAATCTTGCCCATCAATGCTCTCTGAATCCCGTAGAAGGTCCTCAAGCCTCTGCATATTAAAATCTTTCGAGAGAGATAAGAGAAAAAATAAAAACATACTAGAAATCCAACATTGCAATTCCACTACAACTGACTTCTTTTGATGCATTTCCATTGTTTTTAATACAGGGACAGTCCAGTGATAGCAAAGAAGGCAGAGAGTGAAAGGATAGTTGGAAATGGGCAATCAAATCCATGACCCTTAAAGGGATAGTTCACTTTGAAATTAATTTTTGATATGTTTTATCTTACCTCAAGGGCATCCAAGATGTAGGTCTCTTTGTTTCCACAGTATTTTCAATTTTGACATTATTCAGTCAAACCGTTGTTGTCTGTCAGTCATACACTGGAGGCTAAGGGGTTCCACGTCAAAAAGCATGCACAGAGAAGTCAAAATTAATGACTCGTAAATGTAAGTACACATTGATGGCATAAGACACGAAAAGAGCGGTTTGTGTGAGAAAACGAACAGTATTTATATCGGTTGTACCTCGTGTAAACACAGTGATGTCCAAGTGATCTGAATCAGTTGTGCAATGTCCAAATGAACCGAACCACACCGAACTGAATCAGTTCAATTTCACGCCGGACGTGATCGCTTGCGTGTGACGTCACTCAATATTTACACGGAGATTTCGGAAGTTTTACCTTTTACTAAACATATCTTCCATTGTGGTTTCCCGTATATCTAAATATGTTTAGTGAAAGGTAAAACTTCTGAAATCTCTGTATAAACAAAGAGTGATGTAGGCGCGCAAGCGATCACTTCCAGCGCATGCGCAGACCGAAGCGCCCATGCCGTCAGATCAGTTTGACATGGCTATGATTACAAGAGGTAAAAAGCGATATAAATACTGTTCATTTTCTCACACAAACCGCTCGTTTCATGTCTTATGCCATCAATGTGGACTTATATTTACGAGTCATTAATTTTGACTTCTCTGTGCATGCTTTTTGACGTGGAACCCCTTAGCCTCCAGTGTATGACAACAACAGTTTGACTGAAAAATGTCAAAATTGAAAATACTGTGGAAACAAAGACACCTACATCTTGGATGCCCTTGAGGTAAGCTAAAACATATCAAAAATTAATTTCAAAGTGAACTATCCCTTTAAGATTCTGTGTAGGTGCTGGCTGTCAGTAGTGTTGCCCACTTAAATGTGAAACTAAACAACAACCATGTGATTATGCTGAGAAATAGTGATGCTATTGTCTAAAGTGTTCCTATTTTTGTCATGCTGACAGGGCTTGATGCACCAAATTGTGGTAACTTTAATATTTGAGTCATGTTAGGGGACTGTGGAAAAAGCATTTAGAAAAGGAATACCGTTAGACATAAACATAGCAAAAGTGCAGGTATAATGAGGCTTCCTTTTTACATAACTCCTTGTTTTCATTTGAAGCATACCATATGATAAAAAGTGTTTTTAAAGTAGTTTTTCTACTTACCAGGATCTTGGTAGCTAGTACTTGAAGTTGTAATGGTGGAACTAGCACATGGAGAAGTACTGGTACCAACTGTTTGGAAGTAAAAATAACATACCACATTTGAATTCTTATTAGAGTACAATTCTTTAAAACTCTTTGCCAGATGTACAAAAATAAAAGCTGAAACCTCTGGCAAACTTGCAACATGGAAAAATAAACTAAATGTATTTAGCATTATAATGTAATTTACATTATGAATGTGGAAGCATACAGAATATTGAGTAACAACAGCTTTATCAAACCAGCACCTACTCTAAATCACTCTCCATTTAAAGTATTTTACATAAATTTGATGAGATGTACACTAACCAGCAGATGAACTTTTTTCCTCCGTTTGCTGGTGGTCACACGCTGTCCATCACGGTCCCTCTTCCACCAGGTCACTTTAGATTGTCCTGTGACTTCAGCCTTCTGAGTTTTTAACTCTGTGTTACGTTTCTTTATGCACATGTAATGAAAAGTAGATGGGTGAAACATAGGCATTAACTAACTGGAGTTAATTAATTACACATTTGTGTATAACAAGAAAGAAACTTGCCTGTATCTCTTCAACAAATGCATCCCCAAGCTGAAGAACAGCTTCTAGTTTGTTCTTATTTCCTCTTGACATTGTACTTAAACAGAAAATAAAGGTGTCAGTTAAATGTGAGATCTGCCTGCAACTCAAACTTGCTGACTATTATTGAATGGAAAGTTTGGACCACATCAGTGATATGAGGGTAAAGGTTAAATTGTTTTTATTTTCCAGTAGAGGATAGTGGTGACTTTCATTACAATTTTGGTTGAAACTATAATGATATTTCTGTATTCAATTGTTTATTTTACCAAGGCTACAATTGCACACAAAAGGCCTAGTCAAAGGGTGTAGTCTAAATCTTGCTTAATTTTCCTTTACATTAAATCATTTGATGCTTTTATCTAATGCCACTTACAAATGAAGAGAGCAATAGAATCAACCAAACCAACAATGTGCAATTTAGGTAAAATGCACTATATCTGATGACATTAGAAATCAAATATGTCTGGGATAGGAGTCTAATCCAACGCTACAGTATCATGCATCTGCAAGCAACTAGTAAGGTCTGCTGCACGTGCCTGGTTTATTACATACGCACTGATTAATCCACATTATTGAACCCTAGGGGCTCCCGTAGGCTTATGCTAACCATGTCACTTTAGCTAAAAAACGTTAGCAAACACTAATTCAGTCTGTTGATTTGTAGTGCTGTCATCAGCCATGTCAAAACATGATTAAAAACTTTTTAATTATTTATTTCAAACTGCAACAGATATACAGCAGAAGTTAGCTTAGGCTAATGTCAATGGTAGGATACCAGCTGTGCTAACGGAGCAGCCCACGGTTCCACTAACACAACTAATTTTAACGCATTACGCTGCCATTTTGACACATGACATGGCCCCATGTAACAGAAACACTGAAATAATTAAAATAATACAATACAGTTAACAACGTGATCTCATTACAAAAAGGATTGCTGCCCTTACTTACCTGTTTGAAGGTGTGAGCGGTTACGGTACGCGCATCAGATGTAGGCTTTTTTTTTTTTTTTTTTTTTTTTTTTTTTTTTGCATTTCAATGAACATACAGAATCAATGCCAAGGGGAAAATACAATTGAGAATACAATTACATGTTATAAAGCCAGGAGAGTAACATGCAACTGACACAATGAGAAAGTTTTAAGAGCTTTGGAGTTGCTGGATGTACTGATAGTATCTAAGTAGGATTTGAGTTCTTTACAGAAAATAAAAAAGTAGGGCTTAGCACCTTGAAATTTACATTTGTGTAAAAAGAATTTTGCAAGGAAAATAAAAAGGTTTATCAAAAAATATTGGTCCTTTACATCTTTCCCAAAGTTGTGCAGACCAAGTACAACATCTTTGTATGACAAAAAATAACATGGTGATGAAAATGAGCGAACAAAGGTACAAAAATCTTCCCAGAACAGACTTGTATATGTGCATTCCCAGAAGAGATGGGAAATAGATTCATGCTCAGTATCACAAAAAGAACATAAAGTGTCAATGTCAGGAAACATTTTTTTCAAGTAAAGCTTCACAGGATAAAAAAGATGAAGTACTTTGTAAGACACCTCCTTAACCTTATTGGTTATTAAATATTTAGAAGACAAAGTCTTCACACTTTCTTCCATGGAATATCGACAAACTGGCCGTTCCAAAGCGACACAACGTATGGAAGAGAAACAGTCTCGTTTTGAAATAGCTGTCTAATTTTTCTGTTCCGACAAGAAGAGTTAGATAAAAAACAAATTTTTCCAATCATTGTATCAAAAGGATGAGCTACTGATATAGAAATCTGGGATCTAGCTGATTCTCTGAGAAGAGTTATTACTCCATAAGGAATGGCATCCATTACAATAGAAATTCTCGAGGAGTGACAGGTATATTGTACTTGTTCAAAAATTCTGAATATGAATACAGGTATCCATCAGAATTGATTAATTGAGAAACCAAAAGAAAATTATTTTCAACCCAGTTTGGGAAAAACAACGACTTGTTTTTATAAATAATATCACAGTTATTCCAAATAAAGTATCACTGAGGACTGAAATTGTGTTTATAAATTAGGTGCCAGGCCAAAAGTGCTTGTTTATGAAAATTTGATAATTTAAGGGGCAATTTGGTGATATTGTAGTTACATAACAATAAGAAAGGGAGAACCTCCTACCTTGGAGAAAACAAGATTAGGAAGAGTATTCCAGAAAGAATCTGGGTTTGTTAAGTACTGTTTTATCCAATTTATCTTGAAAGTATTATTTAAGGAAGTAAAATCTAAAATGTTTAGACCACCACACTCATAATTATTAATAACCACAGACTTTTTAACGTAATGCCTCTTATGCTTCCACAGGAAATCAAATAACATTCTATCAATATCTGTACATGCAGATTTATCCACATATAAGGAGAGAGCAGTGTAAGACATTCTTGAAATTCTCTCAGCTTTAGCAATAAGAGTTCATCCTCTCAGAGATAAATCTTTCTGTAACCACGAGTTGAATTTCCTTTTAGCTTTCTCAACAACTGGGTCAAAGTTAATTCTACATCTGACTTTATCATCCTTACATATGGATATACCCAGATAGGTCACCTGTGACTTAACTGGAATTCCGTAAGAGGAGAGAGAAGGACAGGTTTTAACAGCTAACAGTTCACATTTATTAAGGTTTAAATTTAAACCGAAAGCTTTAGAGAAAAATGTAATGTGTTGGATTGCAATCGGAATCTGTAATTCATCTTTTAAAAACAGGGTAGTGTCGTCAGCTAGCTGACTAATCAGTATATGTTTATTGGAAATAGTGATACCTTGTAAATGGCTACTCAGAAGAAAGGAGGAAAGAAGTTGTGCAGCCACAAGAAATAAGTAAGGGGATACAGGGCAACCCTGATCAAACTCCTCTTGACAATTGAAATCTCAGGTGAGGTACCTGATTTGAGGTTGATGGAACAGTTGGCATTGTTATACAGAGTTCTTACCAAACTTGCAGAATGGATCATGCCAAACCCAAGCTTTTGGAGGGCTAGAAAATATAAACTTGTGTTTCAAGAGAGTCGAAAGCTTTGTAAAAATCAACAAAAAGAATAAAACTGCCATCATCAACTAAATCGCTATAATCTAATAAATCTAGAACAAGTCGAATATTGTTTGCTATATGTCTTTTTGGCATAAATCCCGATTGAGTTTCATCAATAACTGAATTCAGAACACACTTAATTCTTTTGGCCAGAGCCGAAGCTAAAATTTTATAATCGTTATTGAGAAGACAAATAGGTCGCCAATTATCTATCAGAGTTGTATCCTTTTTGGGTTTAGGTATCAGAGTTAAAAGTCCTTGTGTTAAACTAGAAGGCAAAGTTTCTGACTGAATACTCTCCAAAAACATCTCTAGCAGGAACGGTGCTAGTTCTTCAGCAAAGTGTTTGTAAAACTCGGCCGTCAGGCCATCGGGTTGCAGGAGATTTGTTATTTTTAAGGCCCTCAATCCCTCAATTACCTCAGTGATAGTTAAAGTTTTATCACAGGCAAGCTGTTCATCTTTAGATATTGATTTAACCTCCTTTAAAGACTGAAAAGAAAAGAGAGGCTGAGTCCTTACAGTAATTAGATTTATATAGTTTAGTAATAAAAGTAACTACAAAAAGAGGCAATATCTTTAGAGTTATCTGTCAAAGTGCCATTAATTCTGTAGCGAGCTAATGGAAAGATTCCTAAAGTTCTGTTTTTCCATTCAAAAAAAATAAGCAGAGCTCTGTTCACCTTGTTCAAGCCACTTCCGCCTTGAACGATGACATAAGAGCCTTCAGCTTTGTATTTATAAATATTATCTAATTTAGTATTGGAGTTCTGTAAGTTCTATTAGATCAGTTTGTGACAAGCTTCCCTGCATTTTGTTCTGAAGTATTATGATTTTGGATATGACCTTTTCCTCTTCAATCCTTCTCTTTTTTTGCCAAATTGCTGCTAAAATGTCTAATACACATTCCTACTTCATATTTAAACAATTCCCAATTTAGACTAAACATTTTTTTCGGAAGAAGCTTTTACCCAGTAGTATCGAATCAGAAAGGAAATTCTTTTTTTCAATTCATCATGTTCAAGTAGGGATGAATTAAATTTCCAGTAGGAGGCTCTAGAATTTATATTTGATTGTCCTGTGGATAGAGGAGTAGAAAGGAGAATAGTGTGGTGATCTGTTAAAGGAGAAGGAAGAATACTAACCGAAATATTATAATCTTTGAAAGACTTTGGTACAAGCCAATAATCTAAACGAGAAAGTCTTGAGCGATTCTTGTTCCCCCATGTATAAGACTTTGTATTTGGAAACTTCTCCCTCTAAAAATATCAATTAAGTCCAACTTCTCCATAAACATTTTCAATTTGAAATTAGGAGAGGAGGACTGCCTAGGAGGAAATCTATCAAGATTGTTATCAGGAGTGACATTAAAATCACCACCAATACAAATTACAGCATCGGGAAATTCATTTAACCATACTAAAATATTGTCTCCGATCTCATCAAATAGCAAGTCATTTTCTCTAGAAGTATTATATCCATAAATGTTCACCAGCAAAACAAAAATATTAATATAGCTGCGAGCAGCGATTGCGCGGCCCAAGCCGGTGGCACCGCAACCCCGGTGCCTAAAGGCACCGGGATGGCGGTACCGCCGGCTTTGGCCCTCCATCGCTGCTCGCAGCTATATTGTGTGTGTGTGTGTGTGTATATATATATATATATATATATATATATATATAAAGCCGGTGGCACCGCCACCTTGGTGCCTTTAGGGTTATTCTGCACGACGTGCAAAAACGTAACCCCTGCTTTGGAATACATACTAGTATGTATTCCACAATTGGAATACATACTAACATACTAGTCAGAACTGAATAGTTGATATCTGAATGACAGATCACCATAGAAGTCAATGGAAAAAATGTGACTAGTAACAAAAGAATAGTTACTAGTCACCATTGAAATAAGTACTAGTGTCTAATGAATAAGTACTAGTATCTATTTAATAGGTACTAGTATCTAATGAATAAGTACTAGTAACTAATTAATAAGCATTGGTATGTAATGAATAAGGACTAGCATCTAATGAATAAGTACTAGTATCTAATAAATAAGGACTAGTGTCTAATGAATAAGTACTAGTATCTTTAAAAAGGTACTAGTACCTAAAGAATAAACACTAGTATCTAAAGAAAAGGCACTAGTATCTAAAGAATAAGCACTAGTAGCTAATGAATAAGTACTAGTACTTAATGGAATAGATACTAGTATCTAAAAAATAAGTACTAGTAGCATGAAAATAGAGACTAGTAGGTTAAAATGATTAAATGTTAAAACGGCTTGCCATACTCTATCTGTCGTTTCGACTAGTCACAATTACGTTACAGATATCTTAAATGATAATACAAACTATCCAAAATGTAATTACGACTAGAAAGACGTTGTTGATATCTACAATGTTAATTACGAATAGTCAAACTTAGCTTTTAAATGTTAAAAGGGCTTGCCATACAGAAGTGTAGGCTCAGAGAGACACTCAACATTTTCAAACCAAAATATCTGACTTTCTGTGGGTCCTAGCTCATGAGTGTAAATTAGAAAGTTGTCCGGCTTGAGGAGAATATATGAATATATGAAACGATGAGATCAACATGTGTACTGAGTTTCATATTATTACATGCAAGCGTGTTTGATTTATGGACCAAGTTTTTGGACCCCGTTCCAGGGGGCGCTGTCTAGCCCCCTTGCCACACCCGGGTACCATCTTCAGCCCGGCTCTGATGGCTGTGGGATCTGACCTGTGTGCAAAGTTTCAAGAGTTTTCAAACCCGTTAAGGGCCCCAAAAGCCGCTAAGAGACTCAAAATCATCAAAAAAAGGAATGTTAAAGTTTGATGCGTTGCTATGGCAACATTATCTTAGATATTGAATAATGCTTTCACAGCTCTTCATCTGGCGTGTGTTTACATTATACAGATGAAGTTTGAAGCAAATCGGGTAAAAGTAAGAGTGCGATTTCAAAGCATTTTGAAAGTGAAACACTTTCTGCTGCCAGTTGGTGGCGCTATATATTTGACTCACAATAGTCACATCCATGTGATCGGCCTCTTACAACGAACACACTGCTGAAGTTTCATCAAGATCAGTTAATGTATGCAGAAGTTTTAACACACTTCCTTTTTGATTTATTTACTTACTTTTTTGATTTATGGACCAAGTTAATTTAATTAATACACTAATTATATAAAACTATTGTCAATGCACTACAATTAAACAGGTTATATGCCTTTACTTATAAAAAAATAAAAATAAAAACTTATTTAAAAAATACCAGGCTTAAGAAATGTATTTACTTTAGCCAGGCCAGACACACAGTGAAATGGTTAAGCCCCCTCCCCCTACACACACACACACACACACACACACACAGACTGTGTGTCAAGAGACTCAAAATCACACACACACACACAGACTGTGTGACAGGCAAAGACAGGCCTAGGCTCAGAAAGAGCATGATCATATTCAAACTACAATATCTGACTTTCTGTGGGTTTGAGCTTATTATTGTTAATTAGAAAGTTGTTTGGCTTGAATAGAACAATATACACGGCAAGTTTTGTAACTGTCAGTAAAACTAACCAAGTTATAACACACTTTATGTGTCCTTTTTTAGTCAAAAAAATCCGCCACGGCCAAACCGTTCGAGATATCACAAATCCGTCCGGAATTTAGCATCCTCAATGTCTTGACTTCATGCACACCGAGTTTGGTGGTGATTGGTAACAGCATGGGTTGTAATTTGATGTTTTTCTAGGACATTTATTTAAAAAAAAAAAACATAATTCCCGACTTCCGTTTGAACTGTCGTAAAACTTAGAGCACGAAAGTTGTTTGGCCTGATGTGATCTATGAGTGTACCGAGTTTCATATTAATCCATGCACGTGTGTTTGATTTATGGACAAATGTTCGAATCCCTAAAAGAATGCATCCTAAAAGAATGGTAAAGTTTGATGCGTCGCCACGGCAACAGTTTCAAAGATATCAAGAATCCATTCATAGGTCTTCATCTGCCGTGTATTTACATTATACAGATGAAGTTTGAAGCAAATCGGGTAAAAATAAGAGGGTGATTTCAAAGCATTTTGAAAGTGACACACTTCCTGCTGCCAGTTGGTGGCGCTATAACTTTGACTCACAATAGTCACATCCATGTGATCGTCCTCTTACAGCGAACGCACTGCTGAAGTTTCATCCAGATCAGTTAATGTATGCTGAAGTTATGACACACTTCCTGTTTCACGTTTCTTCGCCATAGTTTCGTTTCCTCGCCACGGCCAAACCGTTCGAGATATCAAAAATCCCCACGCAAACTTTCATCCTCAATGTCTTGACTTCACGCTGACCGAGTTTCGTCGAATTTGGATCAGAGCTCTAGGAGGAGTATTTAAAAGTTCATTGCGTGTGTTTTACAAAAAAACCTCAATAGCCGACTTCCTGTTGGGCTGGGGTAAAAAGTAAGAACGCGAGGTATAGATGAAATTCTGCTATCGACATGTGTACCGAGTTTCATATTATTACATGCAAGTGTGTTTGAGTTATGGACCAGGTGTTCGGACCCCGTTCCAGGGGGCGCTGACGAGCCGCCCTGCCACGCCCGGGTACCAGCTTCAGCCCGGCTCTGATGGCCGGGGGTTCTGACCCGTGTGCAAAGTTTCAAGAGTTTTCGAGCATGTTAAGGGCCCCAAAAAGTGCCCGAATAGTCGCTAGAAAAAAGAAAAAATAAATATATATATGTGAGTAGAGATATAGCTGCGAGCCAGCGATCGCAGGCCCCAAGCCGGTGGCACCGGCACGTACCGCCGGCTTTGGCCCTCCATCGCTGCTCGCAGCTTATTATATATATGTGTATATATATATATATATATATATATATATAAAGCCAGTGGCACCGCCACCTTGGTGCCTTTAGGGTTATTCTGCACGACGTGCAAAAGCGTAACCCCTGCTTTGGAATACATACTAGTATGTATTCCACAATTGGAATACATACTAACATACTAGTCAGAACTGAATAGTTGATATCTGAATGACAGATCACCATAGAAGTCAATGGAAAAAATGTGACTAGTAGTAACAAAAGAATAGTTACTAGTCACCATTGAAATAAGTACTAGTGTCTAATGAATAAGTACTAGTATCTATTTAATAGATACTAGTATCTAATGAATAAGTACTAATAACTAATTAATAAGCATTGGTATGTAATGAATAAGGACTAGCATCTAATGAATAAGTACTAGTATCTAATAAATAAGGACTAGTGTCTAATGAATAAGTACTAGTATCTTTAAAAAGGTACTACTACCTAAAGAATAAACACTAGTATCTAAAGAAAAGGCACTAGTATCTAAAGAATAAGCACTAGTAGCTAATGAATAAGTACTAGTACTTAATGGAATAGATACTAGTATCTAAAAAATAAGTACTAGTAGCATGAAAATAGAGACTAGTAGGTTAAAATGATTAAATGTTAAAACGGTTTGCCATACTCTATCTGTCGTTTCGACTAGTCACAATTACGTTACAGATATCTTAAATGATAATACAAACTATCCAAAATGTAATTACGACTAGAAAGACGTTGTTGATATCTACAATGTTAATTACGAATAGTCAAACTTAGCTTTTAAATGTTAAAAGGGCTTGCCATACAGAAGTGTAGGCTCAGAGAGACACTCAACATTTTCAAACCAAAATATCTGACTTTCTGTGGGTCCTAGCTCATGAGTGTAAATTAGAAAGTTGTCCGGCTTGAGGAGAATATATGAATATATGAAACGATGAGATCAACATGTGTACTGAGTTTCATATTATTACATGCAAGCGTGTTTGATTTATGGACCAAGTTTTTGGACCCCGTTCCAGGGGGCGCTGTCTAGCCCCCTTGCCACACCCGGGTACCATCTTCAGCCCGGCTCTGATGGCTGTGGGATCTGACCTGTGTGCAAAGTTTCAAGAGTTTTCAAACCCATTAAGGGCCCCAAAAGCCGCTAAGAGACTCAAAATCATCAAAAAAAAGGAATGTTAAAGTTTGATGCGTTGCTATGGCAACATTATCTTAGATATTGAATAATGCTTTCACAGCTCTTCATCTGGCGTGTGTTTACATTTGAAGCAAATCGGGTAAAAGTAAGAGTGCGATTTCAAAGCATTTTGAAAGTGAAACACTTTCTGCTGCCAGTTGGTGGCGCTATATATTTGACTCACATCTATGTGACTGACCTCTTACAACGAACACACTGCTGAAGTTTCATCAAGATCAGTTAATGTATGCAGAAGTTTTAACACACTTCCTTTTTGATTTATTTACTTACTTTTTTGATTTATGGACCAAGTTAATTTAATTAATACACTAATTATATAAAACTATTGTCAATGCACTACAATTAAACAGGTTATATGCCTTTACTTTATAAGTGTTCGTTTTTTTTTTGAAAGACGAAGTGTTGAGACTTCTCTGATCTTGTTGAGACTCTGGATTCTGATAGAGGGCCATGAGACTTAGACCTCGAGTGCCAAAATGGAGTCTCTAGGCCCTTCCAGAGCCTGAGATATTGAGATATTTGTAATGGCATAAATCCTACGTAGATCTCAATATCTCAGCTATGGAAGGGTCTAGAGACTCCATTTTGGCACTCAGGTCTAAGTCTCATGGCCCTCTATCAGAATCCAGAGTTTTGAGAAAATTGGAGAAACTTAATTTCTCACCCCAAAAAAAATCAAAAGGGGTACCACTGTCATTTTTTGGAGGGGCGAAATTTTTGAGTTTCTCCGAATCTTCTCAAAACTCTGAGATTCTGATAGAGGGCCATGAGACTTAGACCTGAGTGCCAAAATGGAGTCTCTAGACCCTTCCAGAGCTAAGATATTGAGATATTTGTAATGGCATAAATGCTACGTAGATCTCAATATCTCAGCTCTGGAAGGGTCTAGAGACTCATTTTTGCGTTCAGGTCTAGGTCTCATGGCCCCTTATGAATCAGAGTAGAAGATGAAGAAGCAATAGTAA
>JAQIUQ010000801.1:0-50134 GCA_030378365.1 Hybognathus amarus | reverse complement strand
TGAGGGCCCCACAAGGCCTAGACTAGAAATATGTGTGTGTGTGAGCGCTTGACATGCAGCACAAGGGGAGACTAGAATAGATTGTGATGACAGAGTCGACATTACTCCTTTACCTGTGTGACGACAGCATCTTTGTTGGAGTCATCATGGGAAGAGTGTTCTGTTAGGGATGTTTTGGTCTCTAGAACAGAAGTCTGCTGCTTTGGCTCCTGGAAATCAGACAAAAAGTTCTAAGAAACTGTTCATGCATATGAGATCATATAACTATGCATAGATAATGCATAATTTATAATGGATATATACATTTGTAGTGTTATAAACATAAACATAATGTTATAAACAGATGTAGCTTTGCTATTCTGCACTTAAAAAAACTAATGATTATCAGTATAGCTAATATAAACAACTCACCTTTTTACGCCATGGCCATTGTGAATCACCATAGTTGTATTCGATTTCACTTCCTATTTCAATTTTCTTCACAGCAAATAGACACAAATGTGGCCTGTCGTTTACTATGATTTTTTTCATGGTGCAGTTCGGAGATTTGTGGTTGTCATTAATCAATCGTCCTAGACTGCCGTCTTCTTTGGATGCGTCAATACTAAAATAAATAAGATAACCATACTTTAATCATTGAACTACAATACCAAATTTCAACACCCATAAAATGATTGACAGCAGGGGGACTTCAAGGCTTATCATTGGAATTAACTGCTGCAGTCCACCAGCCATGTGCGATTACAGATTTTTATTCAGATAATTATTCATTTGGCCAATTGTGTTTTGTAGGTGTGAGTCTGTGTTAAGAGTTCAGAAAAAGTATCTGAAGTATGGGTAAGTGCTTGTTAGCGATTTAAAAAAACTAGGGATGCACCGATATGAACATTTTGGCCGATACCGATAACCGATAATTCTTTACATTTGAAAGCCGATAACCGATATATTGGCCGAAAAATCAAAATTATTTTTTTATATAGTTTGATAGTTTGTTGTATACATAAACAAAAGGCTCACAATTAAAAGCATTGTCTCAAACACTTTTAACATAAATTAAACATATACTACAGTATAACCAAGCTTCCTTAAACCAAGATTCCTTAACTTTTAAAATTAATTTTACACTAGGCAACTTTCTTTATTAAAAAATGGTAACACTTTATAAGGTTTAATTTTGGTAGCATTAGTTAGCATGAACCAACAATTTTATAAGACATTTTTAAGAAAGTTATATCTAACATTAGCCAGTGCACTGTGAACTAAAATGAACACACATATTTTATTAACTAACAATTAAGGCTATTGCTCTCTGTTACTTAATGCATTAACAAATGATACCTTATTGTAAAGTGTTATCAAAAAATCTATTGCCTAACAAAAAATAAAATAGCCCACCTAAATATTGCAAACAAGTCATTAGATAGCCTAGGCTAACATTGGACTGCATATAAAGAAACAAAATGCACGTGCCATGGATCAATAAAATGGAATCGCCTCCGCACGGACAATAAGGAAATTATTTTAATCAAACCATATCGTTGATGAAACTAACACGAGAACTAAACAATGTTAGTTATTAATTATAACGCAATGTTTAAAAAAAAATAAATTAAACAATCTTAAAATTACAGTAAGCTAGCCTAATATCTTTATGTTGACATTGCTGTTTGAGCTGCGCGAGCTGAAGCTGAAAAGAACGAACGTTAAACTGAATCGCTTTGATAGAAGGTTAATCAACTCGACGGTTGCTGAAGAATGCAAACCCAAAGAATTTACACATTTATTACAATGGTGAATATAATTATATGACAGTGCAAATCATAGATTTTAATGTTTTGCATTGTTTAATCTGCGCGCGCTGAAGCTGAAGAGAACGAGCACCGGGGAACTGAGGAACTTTTCTAGGTTGTTTAAATCCACAACACGCATGAGATATGTGAGATTAATCAGATATTTATATTACATCAGCTTTATATTACGACTTATCTGCACAAAAGGACGTGAATGCACAATCAAACTTGTGCTGGTCATAATCTAATTCCTGTTCTGGACGCGCTATTCCACAACACTATTCCAGCGCTATTCCTGAAACGGCAACTTAACCCAGAGAATTCACAACGTTTTATTACAATAGTGTTCTCATTATAATGGCATGTATATGACAGTCCCAATTATAGTTATAAAAGTGCATTGCTGTTTGAGCTGCGCGCACGCTATAAAGATGATCACCGGTACAATGAAGCGCGCGTCATTCATTAACTCAACCAAACGCATCCTATATTAGATTAATCAGATATATAGGCCTATATACACAAAATAAACATATTACAACTTACAATGGAACAGAATGCTGCGAATGCTCAAGAGAACTTGACTGTCATGAAGGCTAACTCCACAGACGCGCTCTTCCGCCTCAACGGGCTCGTCGCGCTGAAACACTGGCGAACAAGAATTCACAACATTCTTTTGCAAGCTGTGTTTTTATTATAGTGTTATGAAGCCTATGTGAAAGATTTGTGCTGCACATGTTGCACTGAACTGTATCTTCCTTTTTGAAGAAAATCCAATCATTCAGAACCATCATGGCGAACAGCGCGCGTCTCTCAACTGAAGTAAATAATCTATTATTCATCGGCTTTGATATATCGGCCCTATTTACTTATCGGATCGATAACAATAACATCAAAAAAGACCATTTATCGGCCGATATCGATATGTGGTCGATATATCGTGCATCCCTAAAAAAACTGTAAAAGATTAGTCCTGCTGTTGTTCATTCATCAGCTACTCAAAGTGTGTTTCATGTCTTCATTAGAATTTAACATCTCTACAAAACATGCGTGTTTCCATGCTCACCACCAGTGACGCTTCTGCCACTCAAATTCAAACAGAAATGTGCTCTGTAACTCAGTGTAGTCTCTCGCCTGGCATTCTTCTGCTGAAATGAGTTCACCCCTGTACTCCAAAACAAAAGCTCCGGCTTCCACAGGCTGGGTAGTAAACACTCCTCTTCCTATGAGGACAAACAATTACAAATATATTTAACTGGAAGAAAAATTATACACATACCGTAAACAAAGCAGCGCGTGCTTACTGTTTTGAATATCAATCCTGCTAAACGCTTTCTTTATTCCCCTCCGCTCATGTTAATATTGAAATATTCGCCAAGGAACACTCAGGTAAGAAGACGCAACACAAGAACAGCCTTCTATCTTTACCATTTTGACTTCTTTGCTTGCTGTTTAGCTTTTATTCTCGTGCACTGACTCTTTCACTAAGCTGAACAGCCAATCAGAGTTCTCTCTTTCCCCGACGCCGATTCAACATGTCGAATCGGGCGAAACGAGGACTATTTTCAGCCGACGGCACGGAACCGTGCAGAACACACCGAGGAAACATAGTATTGCAAAAATTAGATCTTGCTAAATGAATTCGAAAATTTATGCCAGCACCACTTTACACACGATTTACACAAAATTTCGTTCTGCTCTTGTTTCATGAATGAGACCCAATGTGTGTATTTGATGGGTAAAGCGCAGAAGAACTGAAGCGGGTGCTTGTGCGCACAGAGGACTGCCCATCATGGTTCATTGCAATTTCGCATTTTAAATAACATACATCAAATACATAATCACATTTTGCTGTTTAAAGCATTTTTTTACAGTCCATGTTTGAAAGTCTCTAGGTTTACACCGGCACGCGCATGCCCAGTGTGGGTGAATGGTCACGTGATAAACGTTTTCAGATGTTTTAATGTGGACGGAGATCAATTCTAATACGCAGCTAAAACGCTGGTGTGGACAGAGATCATATTTGTTTTAATTCTCTGTTTCTAAACTAAAATGCAGTAGTGTGGATGGGGCCTATGATTCAGGTTATTAACACACAATGCAGAAACTTTAACAAAACCAATGCTAATTTTAAATTCTCCAACTAAAGACATGGATTATCAAGTAAGCATATGCAAACAATCAGTACTAAGAAATTAATGTGTAATATGCTGTCCCATACCTTTGTTACTATCGATAAATTGTTCCATAAACCCAGGCTTGTCCCTCAATGACAGAATGTGTGTCCTGGCATCATCAACAGGCCGTATCCTCGACTTCCTTTTCAACATTATGGCTCTGAAAATAGTTACACATACACAATAAAAATTAATGAAATTAGCATTGGGAAATTAGCTTTAAAAAATCTAACAATTTCAAGTAATGTAACGTTAATATTCAGTTGTTTAAGATCTAAATGTAGCTTGCACAGGTCAGAAAACAGATATAACACAGAAACGATAGAATCGATTTCGCCATATTGTAAATACTGTAAGATAGATCAATAAACAGATAACAATAAACTGTCAGCTGCACGTGATCTGCAATCATGTCTGATAAATTAAAACATGAGCTAAAAAGTCTGTGAAATCGTTGTCAAACCAATACATTAATGGGTTTTTGCAAAACTAAAAAGAAAAACGGAGTCAAATTTTCATGCAATAAAATGCTTCTTACGCAGCCGCCATGATCAGCTATCATCTAACGTTATAAATAGCATGACAAGCTCATTACACTATCAGCTATCTATCTGAATAAAACGCTACATCATTAACTACCATTTAGGTGCGCTACGAAATTGAGTAAGAATAAAACGAATATCATGTACAAAGTCAAATAAATTCACCTACCTGTTTCTCAAATGAAGAGTGTTTTCCGCGTGTTCAGAGTTGAAGCGCGTGGAACTTCCTGTTTAAAATGCCGTCCTTGGCCGTATCCGTGAACCTTTAGCAGCTAAAGTTAGCCATCTGTTTAAAACCTTACTTCATTAAGCATCATTATGTTCACACGACTAGAAATACACATGAAACTATATCAGATGTACAGTTAAATGCTATAGAATTACAGAATCCTGTTGCTTAGCCTACATGAAGTGTTTCTTCAGTTGAAACCGAGTCAAAACACGAGAAATTAAAGATTAAACCCCAGCACCAATCATAGACTATAAAAGTACCAATGTGGGTGCTGCATGGGCGCATCCAATAAAACTACACGGCTCCTCCCTCCCGCTCTGTGGGCCTTTCTCATTGGCTAAAGCCACACACACGTACGGGAGTGTGTATCTGCTGCAATACCACGTTCCCAGCTACAGGGGCGATAGAGAGCATACACACATACACACTCAAAACCAGTTTTTATCACCTTGTGGGGAAAGTGAAAAAAAAGCATGAGGCATGTCAGCAGAGGCTTCTGAGGCAGTTTACATTGAAATCGGTGTGGGGCCCACCATTTCGGGCCCCACAAGGTTGTTGGACCCCATACCGTTGGTGTGCTCCTGGTCACTTGGCCCCACAAAGTAAGAAATACAAGTACACACACACACACACACACACACACACACACACACACACACACACACACACAAACAGACACACAGCCCCCACCCTCCCACACAGACACACACACACACACACGGCTGGGAGATCTCTCTCTGTCTCTCTGAGACAAAATCCCACTTATAAACTACAACATCTGACTTTCTGTTGGTTTGAGCTTATTATTGTTAATTAGAAAGTTGTTTGGCTTGAATAGAACAATATATATATATATATATATATATATATATATATATATATATATATATATATATATATATATATATATATATACATATACATATATATATATATATATATATATATATATATATATATATATATATATATATATATATATATATATATACTGGGCCTGAAATTAACACCCGACCACCTGCCAAATGCGGGTGAATTTTGCTATTGGCGGGTAACACTGTAGATCTACCTGCCACATTGGCAGGTAGCCAATGAGAATTGAGTGATTCATTAGGATTTTTACATTTCAACGAAGTCCGCTATTGCGTTGGACTTTTGCGTTGGCTAAAATGTGGCGGCACATTACTGGGATAAAGAGGCCAAAAAGATGAGGATCAAAAAGATTAGGATCATAAGAAAAGTAGAGAAGACATTTTAATACAAAGTGAACAATCGCGGCAATGACAAGGTTCGATGAGCGGCTGATTTATGACAGCGACTGTTGTTTCGTAATGTTCATGCGATCAGAAAGAAGATGAGGCCCTTTTCTGACTTCGTTTGGATGTGCGAGTATTAAACTGTTGGTGAGATGGGATGAGATGATGTAACGCTGATGTAGGCTACAGTACAATGACAGTTGCACAGATGTGTGTGCGTGTGCAACTGTGCATGTTGGGAGTTGGGTCGGGAACCAGGTGAGAAAATGTCCGGTACCCGGTAGTTTTACCAGTAATAACAATATTAATTTAGCTCATAGTTAACGGTTCCTGAACGCTGTAACTGAAAGCTGTGCAGGATATGTCTACGATGACTAAATCAGCCATCAGACATAGCCAAGTGTGGATTTGTTTACAAGCTGCGGTAGGTCTATCTGTTATTATAGCCTATATGTATGTGTACTATATATATATGCACATATACATATATATATATATATATATATATATATATATATATATATATATATATATATTCTGTATTATATATGTATTCTTACAAGTTAAAGAACTGTATTGTGAAATTCATGGGGTTTTTTTCTTCCACGTTTGTTAGGCAAAAAAAAAAAATGGCTGGTAAAAAGTCTCTGTGGCAGGTGAATTTTTAAATCCACCTGCCACAGTGGCCAATGGCCGAAAAAGTTAACTTCAGGCCCCTATATATATATACGGTATATATATATATATATATATATATATATATATAGCCGGTGGCACCGCCACCCTGGTGCCTTAGGGTTATTGCTGCACAACGTAACTCCCGCTTGACTGCCAAAAGAAGTGTGCTGAAGAGCTTGCATCAGTGAGGGCTCGGCAAAAGTGCACATCGAGGGCACATTTCAACCACAAAGTATGCGTGAGCAGCCTTCTGAAAGGTCAGGTGTACATCCAGGTCTACATCTACTTGTGTTTACATTTTAGTAGTTACAGGTTTACGCCGATCCGATATGCGATATCAGATCGTATTCGGGCTAATAATAATAAATATATATAGCCGGTGGCACCGCCACCCTGGTGCCTTAGGGTTATTGTGCACAAACGTAACTCCGCTTTGACTGTAGAAAATAAGTGTGCTGAAGAGGATAAGTGTACGGCTCAGATATTGCCAATTTTGCCGATCGGGTATCGATCAGACGAGGCTGATTCAAATCCTGCATTGTGCATATACTATTCTATGTTATTGTTAAGCCCCACAAAAGGCACACAAACAGCCCGTCGTGTTCGGTTAGTCAATGATAAAACTATCTTCAAGATGATTCAATGTTAATACTATTATACTTGATCTGTAGATAAAGGTCTATGGTTTTG
This sequence comes from Hybognathus amarus, assembly GCA_030378365.1. Lineage (NCBI taxonomy): Eukaryota > Metazoa > Chordata > Actinopteri > Cypriniformes > Leuciscidae > Hybognathus > Hybognathus amarus. The sequence goes on along the minus strand of JAQIUQ010000801.1, from coordinate 42,769 downwards.
AATAAAGAAACTCTATCTTTCTGGACTTTATTGCTGTAACTTAATCGTGTTACTTTCTACCGGGTGATCACAACACTAGAGTAGAGTCAGAGCTCTATAATTGTTCTTCACACGCACAGTAACTGAAATTTAAAACTGTTAAAAGAAAAGGCTCAATAAACTATTGCATAGATAGACAATGTATAATCCACTGTCCATCAATATGTATTTCCTTTGTGCTTTGAACCTTTCAATGCGGACTGGACACGCTGCGCTGTAACTCCACGTGGCTTCAAGCGCATCATTCTCCGCTCAGGATGCGCATAAGCACTTTGTGCCGCACTGTACTGAGCCTTTCATATCATAATGCAGTGACGCAATGACAGATTATTAATTACCTTTCTTGTTCTTTCCTATCTATCATATGTTGCTACCTCATTAAACATCGGCACTATACATTTAAAACACGTCTCAATTTTTCAATAGCCATGACTATATCTAAAATAATTTATATTTTTGATTTTTGGTATCTTGTTTTTCATTAATGTATTTTAGAACAATATAAAGAGCAATGTGTATTATCCACTAATCTAGTTTATAATAGCATTTTTTGTCATAGATTATGATCATATATTTTTTGGAATTGTTGTTTATCTTTATAATGAAGTTGTCTGTATTAAGTAGATTGTGTTTAAAACACAAGAGTGATTATTAGTTTAAAACACAGAGTTATGGAAATTCTACTTGATCTCCATGTGTGTGATCTCCCATGTGTGTGTGGCTGGCTATATAGCCAGCCAGCACACACACACACACACACACACACACACACACACACATAAACAGAGACACCAGCCTCCACCCTCCCCACACAGACACACACACACACGCTGGGAGATCTCTCTCTGTCTCTCTCTGAGACAAAATCCACTTACAAACTACAATATCTGACTTTCTGTTGGTTTGAGCTTATTATTGTTAATTAGAAAGTTGTTTGGCTTGAATAGAACAATATACACGGCAAGTTTTGTAACTGTCAGTAAAACTAACCAAGTTTATGTACTAACACTTTATGTGTCCTTTTTTGACTCATAACATTCATTTCCTCGCCACGGCCAAACCGTTCGAGATATCACAAATCCGTCCGGAATTTAGCATCCTCAATGTCTTGACTTCATGCACACCGAGTTTGGTGGTGATTGGTAACAGCATGGGTTGTAATTTGATGTTTTTCTAGGACATTTATTTAAAAAAAAAAAACATAATTCCCGACTTCCGTTTGAACTGTCGTAAAACTTAGAGCACGAAAGTTGTTTGGCCTGATGTGATCTATGAGTGTACCGAGTTTCATATTAATCCATGCACGTGTGTTTGATTTATGGACAAATGTTCGAATCCCTAAAAGAATGCATCCTAAAAGAATGGTAAAGTTTGATGCGTCGCCACGGCAACAGTTTCAAAGATATCAAGAATCCATTCATAGGTCTTCATCTGCCGTGTATTTACATTATACAGATGAAGTTTGAAGCAAATCGGGTAAAAATAAGAGGGTGATTTCAAAGCATTTTGAAAGTGACACACTTCCTGCTGCCAGTTGGTGGCGCTATAACTTTGACTCACAATAGTCACATCCATGTGATCGTCCTCTTACAGCGAACGCACTGCTGAAGTTTCATCCAGATCAGTTAATGTATGCTGAAGTTATGACACACTTCCTGTTTCACGTTTCTCGCCATAGTTTCGTTTCCTCGCCACGGCCAAACCGTTCGAGATATCAAAAATCCCCACGCAAACTTTCATCCTCAATGTCTTGACTTCACGCTGACCGAGTTTCGTCGAATTTGGATCAGAGCTCTAGGAGGAGTATTTAAAAGTTCATTGCGTGTGTTTTACAAAAAAACCTCAATAGCCGACTTCCTGTTGGGCTGGGGTAAAAAGTAAGAACGCGAGGTATAGATGAAATTCTGCTATCGACATGTGTACCGAGTTTCATATTATTACATGCAAGTGTGTTTGAGTTATGGACCAGGTGTTCGGACCCCATTCCAGGGGGCGCTGACAAGCCGCCCTGCCACGCCCGGGTACCAGCTTCAGCCCGGCTCTGATGGCCGCGGGTTCTGACCCGTGTGCAAAGTTTCAAGAGTTTTCGAGCATGTTAAGGGCCCCAAAAGTGCCCGAATAGTCGCTAGAAAAAAAGAAAAAAAAAAATATAATAAATATAGCTGCGAGCAGCGATTGCGGGCCCAAGCCGGTGGCACCGCAACCCCGGTGCCTAAAGGCACCGGGATGGCGGTACCGCCGGCTTTGGCCCTCCATCGCTGCTCGCAGCTATATATATATATATATATATATAATATAAAGCCGGTGGCACCGCCACCTTGGTGCCTTTAGGGTTATTCTGCACGACGTGCAAAAACGTAACCCCTGCTTTGGAATACATACTAGTATGTATTCCACAATTGGAATACATACTAACATACTAGTCAGAACTGAATAGTTGATATCTGAATGACAGATCACCATAGAAGTCAATGGAAAAAATGTGACTAATAGTAACAAAAGAATAGTTACTAGTCACCATTGAAATAAGTACTAGTGTCTAATGAATAAGTACTAGTATCTATTTAATAGGTACTAGTATCTAATGAATAAGTACTAGTAACTAATTAATAAGCATTGGTATGTAATGAATAAGGACTAGCATCTAATGAATAAGTACTAGTATCTAATAAATAAGGACTAGTGTCTAATGAATAAGTACTAGTATCTTTACAAAGGTACTAGTACCTAAAGAATAAACACTAGTATCTAAAGAAAGGCACTAGTATCTAAAGAATAAGCACTAGTAGCTAATGAATAAGTACTAGTACTTAATGGAATAGATACTAGTATCTAAAAAATAAGTACTAGTAGCATGAAAATAGAGACTAGTAGGTTAAAATGATTAAATGTTAAAACGGCTTGCCATACTCTATCTGTCGTTTCGACTAGTCACAATTACGTTACAGATATCTTAAATGATAATACAAACTATCCAAAATGTAATTACGACTAGAAAGACGTTGTTGATATCTACAATGTTAATTACGAATAGTCAAACTTAGCTTTTAAATGTTAAAAGGGCTTGCCATACAGAAGTGTAGGCTCAGAGAGACACTCAACATTTTCAAACCAAAATATCTGACTTTCTGTGGGTCCTAGCTCATGAGTGTAAATTAGAAAGTTGTCCGGCTTGAGGAGAATATATGAATATATGAAACGATGAGATCAACATGTGTACTGAGTTTCATATTATTACATGCAAGCGTGTTTGATTTATGGACCAAGTTTTTGGACCCCGTTCCAGGGGGCGCTGTCTAGCCCCCTTGCCACACCCGGGTACCATCTTCAGCCCGGCTCTGATGGCTGTGGGATCTGACCTGTGTGCAAAGTTTCAAGAGTTTTCAAACCCATTAAGGGCCCCAAAAGCCGCTAAGAGACTCAAAATCATCAAAAAAAGGAATGTTAAAGTTTGATGCGTTGCTATGGCAACATTATCTTAGATATTGAATAATGCTTTCACAGCTCTTCATCTGGCGTGTGTTTACATTATACAGATGAAGTTTGAAGCAAATCGGGTAAAAGTTAGAGTGTGATTTCAAAGCATTTTGAAAGTGAAACACTTTCTGCTGCCAGTTGGTGGCGCTATATATTTGGCTGCGTTTACACTTGGCATTAATATGCGACCTGTATCCGGATGTTGTCCACATACACATTGAAAAGACAAGTGTAAACGCGCTTCTGATTGGAATGTTATCCGATTCGGCGTGTCCAGGTTCGGAGGTAGTCGAGGACGCTTTGTGATCGGATCTCAGTGTAATGTAAACGCAATCCAGCCATCGTGTCTGCATTCACAGGTGGACGTAATTTAAATCCCACCCAGTCTCCCCGCGTGGCTGTGAGAAAAATAATGGCCAGACGCAGTTTAGACAAGAAATAAAAACTTATTTGAATCTTACAATAAACGTTTATCTTTAAAACAGTTAATTTAGGCTTACATGATACTATGTGTGTCATTTTTCATTTTAATTGTGCAACATTATCTGAACGAGGCGATCGCCTGTACATTCACAGTCAGTCATGAGATCTTAAATAAGAGCTGCATGCTGCTTTGCCAGAGGAATAATCGCAATCTGATTTTTTAAATGTTGAATGTTTTTATTGAATGTCTTTGCATGTTAACCAATCTCCCATTTCTGTCAATATAGTCATTGCACGCTATAACCTTAAAACCAGATGATCGATGATATGACTTGTTTTATGATCAACCCAGTTATTTTTGTATGATCAACTCTGGAAGTATAACTTCGTTAACATTTTTTTATCTAATTACTGGAGATTGCAAAGCGAATGAGTGAAAGCAACTGGGACATTGTTTTATTTGCATCATTTTTACTCTTAATCTGGTGTCGTGCAACATATCTAATTTAAATATTATGCAGGAAACAGAAATCCGCTCTTCTATCCAGATACAGAGGCTACTTAATGTGACCAAATGTAAACTCACCATGTCCTGATTGGCTAATGATCCGATCTGCTTGATCAGATCACGGTGATCGCATGTTAATGCCAAGTGTAAACGCAGCCTTTGACTCACAATAGTCACATCCATGTGATCGGCCTCTTACAACGAACACACTGCTGAAGTTTCATCAAGATCAGTTAATGTATGCAGAAGTTTTAACACACTTCCTTTTTGATTTATTTACTTACTTTTTTGATTTATGGACCAAGTTAATTTAATTAATACACTAATTATATAAAACTATTGTCAATGCACTACAATTAAACAGGTTATATGCCTTTACTTATAAAAAAATAAAAATAAAAACTTATTTAAAAAATACCAGGCTTAAGAAATGTATTTACTTTAGCAGGCCAGACACACAGTGAAATGATTAAGCCCCCTCCCCCTACACACACACACACACACAGACTGTGTGACAGGCCTAGGTTTAGAAAGAGCATGATCATATTCAAACTACAATATCTGACTTTCTGTGGGTTTGAGCTTATTATTGTTAATTAGAAAGTTGTTTGGCTTGAATAGAACAATATACACGGCAAGTTTTGTAACTGTCAGTAAAACTAACCAAGTTATAACACACTTTATGTGTCCTTTTTTAGTCAAAAAAATCCGCCACGGCCAAACCGTTCGAGATATCACAAATCCGTCCGGAATATAGCATCCTCAATGTCTTGACTTCATGCACACCGAGTTTGGTGGTGATTGGTAACAGCATGGGTTGTAATTTGATGTTTTTCTAGGACATTTATTTAAAAAAAAAAACATAATTCCCGACTTCCGTTTGAACTGTCGTAAAACTTAGAGCACGAAAGTTGTTTGGCCTGATGTGATCTATGAGTGTACCGAGTTTCATATTAATCCATGCACGTGTGTTTGATTTATGGACAAATGTTCGAATCCCTAAAAGAATGCATCCTAAAAGAATGGTAAAGTTTGATGCGTCGCCACGGCAACAGTTTCAAAGATATCAAGAATCCATTCATAGGTCTTCATCTGCCGTGTATTTACATTATACAGATGAAGTTTGAAGCAAATCGGGTAAAAATAAGAGGGTGATTTCAAAGCATTTTGAAAGTGACACACTTCCTGCTGCCAGTTGGTGGCGCTATAACTTTGACTCACAATAGTCACATCCATGTGATCGTCCTCTTACAGCGAACGCACTGCTGAAGTTTCATCCAGATCAGTTAATGTATGCTGAAGTTATGACACACTTCCTGTTTCACGTTTCTCGCCATAGTTTCGTTTCCTCGCCACGGCCAAACCGTTCGAGATATCAAAAATCCCCACACAAACTTTCATCCTCAATGTCTTGACTTCACGCTGACCGAGTTTCGTCGAATTTGGATAAGAGCTCTAGGAGGAGTATTTAAAAGTTCATTGCGTGTGTTTTACAAAAAAACCTCAATAGCCGACTTCCTGTTGGGCTGGGGTAAAAAGTAAGAACGCGAGGTATAGATGAAATTCTGCTATCGACATGTGTACCGAGTTTCATATTATTACATGCAAGTGTGTTTGAGTTATGGACCAGGTGTTCGGACCCCATTCCAGGGGGCGCTGACGAGCCGCCCTGCCACGCCCGGGTACCAGCTTCAGCCCGGCTCTGATGGCCGCGGGTTCTGACCCGTGTGCAAAGTTTCAAGAGTTTTCGAGCATGTTAAGGGCCCCAAAAGTGCCCGAATAGTCGCTAGAAAAAAAAAAAAAAAAAAAAAAAAAAAAAAATAATCGGAAGGAAAACAATAGGGCTCTGCGCCCTTTCAGGCTTGGGCCCTAAGAATATAGGCCTAATATAACCTAAATAATACCTTTGTTAGATTCTTTATTTAGCTCATAATATAATAAAAAAGAGGCCTAATATACTATTAAAAAACGAATTGAAGTATTTGAAGTGATATAATATATCAGTTTAAATGCTTCAATTTGTGCACATATTATATTATTATAATATGAAAACAAACTGAAGCATTTAAATAGATCTAATAGCTAAAGCCAGCTGCCCTCACGGACAACACACCGAACAGAGCATACACTCACAACATAAAATCAGGCCTGTTCCTCTCTCCACTGTCGCCGCTCCTATGTCTCCGCTACTCCGTGAGAGAATGCGAGACCGGTGCGTGCTTACAGGTGTCGTTCATTATCACTCACGCAACCGGCCTTGTGACGCTCTCATATCCCTGTCTCTCGGCCTTGTCCTGCTCGCCAAAAATTATTTTAGCAACATGACAAGCAAGTGAATTAACAGGTTTCGAATTGTTGCCTTGCACAGTGTGTGACATTTTATCCACATGTAACGTGGCTAGAGTTTTGACACTGAGTCAATGGGCTCTGTCTAATTATTTCTTTCGCTTGTTCGCTAGTGTCATTTCTTTTCCTTTTATCCGTATTTGTTTTATGAGCAGGTGCCACTCGAGAAATTGGGAGTTTAGATTGTTTCTGTGCCATTAGCACAGCTGCAGCACACAGCAATCTTGAGTTTGGTTTGAATGACGGCGCGTTGTGCATGAGAGGGGTGTGATCAGCAAGTACACAAGCGTGATTGACACTGCTAAGATACTCCTCCTGGCTGTGATTGGTTGTTTCTGACCGTGGCGGTGTTTTTCTGCAATTGGCAATAGGACCACTGGGAGAAGGCATAGAAGCTTGATTTTTCGCAGATTATCTGTCTCATATTCTACTGTCAGGACAATAATGACAGTTTTAAAGGTTCATGAAACCCCCCTCTTTCAGCTCAAGTCTAGCTCATAATCTTTTTGAAAAATGCAACTTTAATGGGTGTGGATAGCTGTGAGAAGAAAGGGAGGGAGTAGGGGAGGTGTGGTATGGCCATCACTGTCAATGTCCCATGCAAATTATCGACTGTCACTTAAAAGCAGTGGTAAATGTGAGGAAATGCTAGATTGTTTTATATAGCTGTCAAAGTTAAAGTCTTATGAAATACACTGACACTTTATTATTGTCCTTTCAAAAGTAACTGAATGCCCTGCTACATATATTAGCCTAGAGTAATCGTAATTCTATTTAAAACATATTAATGCAGGCTACATGTATAATGATAATGTCTTTATAAAATATATAGTGGTTTATATAGACTCTATAAATGCATTTGAAAATTATTAATTCTTCGATTAAAGGAATCGCTCCCTGCATAGCCTAGGCTCTACGGAGGTGGATGACTTCTCATTTTTGACACACACACACACACACACACACACACACACACACACACACACACACACACACACACACACACACACACACACACACACACACACACACACACACACACACACACACACACACACACACACACACACACACCCACACACACACACACACACACCACACACAGTCACACACATACCTCTGAAGGGATAGAAAAGTAATCGGGATACCACATCACTCGCAAGACGCAACTTGGATTCGTTGTCAACAAGGCGAAGTCCACCATTCTCCACTTCTTGCAGCTCTCTCGAGAACATGTTTGCGGCACACACTATAAATAGTTTAGATCATAGACTGTTTAGATGCGTCCATGGTTGATGGCAAACCAACCGTCCAGAGCCAGAGTCTAACCCTGGCAGCATCGTGGGGAAACATATTCAATGCATTTGGACTTTGCACCATGAAAACAAACATTTGCTTCCCATTAATGCCTCTCTCATCTACTATGCGATCTCACAGTTTGACATGTCTGCCATTGGAAAGATCCACGCGGTGTCATGAATAATTAAGAGACCATGTCTTCTCATAGGATAAGAAAACTCAGTATCATTAATAATTATGAGACACAGATGAGTCATCAACGCACTCACAGTGGCACAGCACCCACTGTGACGTGGACACGAGTGAAGATTTTAAACCTAGAACACGAAAAAAGAAAAACCCTCAAATTTAATAATAATAATAATAATAACCTTTATTTTCTATAGCGCCTTTAAATGTACATCTCAAAGCGCTGTACAAAAACAATTAAAATAGCAAAGATACAAACACAAAGGAGACAATACACAGTAAAATAACATAAAAACAACAAGCATAAAAGACAATAAATCAATTAAAAGCTATCCTAAAAAATTGAGTTTTAAGCTGAGATTTAAAGATTCCAAGAGATTTGACTTGCCTAATCTCAGTCGGTAAAGCATTCCAAAGTCTCAGGAGCAAGAGAAGAAAAGCCCTATCTCCCATTGATCTCAAACGGGTTGAGGGAACAATTAAAAGACCAGTGTCTGAAGAACGAAGAACACGTTTTGGAGTATATGGAGTTAAAAGCTCTGTCAAATATTGAGGTGCCAAACCATGCAGTGCCTTGTAAGTAAGCATCAAAATCTTGAAATCCACCCTAAACCTAATGGGAAGCCAGTGCAAAGACTCCAAAACGGGAGTAATATGGTCTCGTATATTAGTTTTTGTAAGAATTCTGGCAGCCGAATTTTGTAAAACTTGCATTTTGTTTAGGGTTCCCTTTGACACGCCAGCTAACAAGGCATTACAGTAATCAATACGGAAAACACAAAAGTGTTTATCAATCTCTCCGCAACAGTAAACGACAGCATTGGACGTAACCTAGCAATATTTCTAAGATGGAAAAATGAGATTCTAACAGTATTCAAAACATGTGGCTCAAACGTCAGATTGGCATCAAAATGACTCCTAAATTCCTCAATTTAGTTTGAAACTCCACAGTAAAGCCATCAAGAGCTAGAGTGACCGGCTCTACTTTGCGTAGTTGGTGGGGTGAACCAACAAGCATAATCTCAGTCTTTTCACTGTTAAGACAAAGAAAATTATCAGTCATCCATTCCTTCATCTTAGAAATACATTCAGAAAGAAAATGAACAGGCACAATTTCATTAGGTCTAAAATGGATGTAGATCTGGGTATCATCTGCATAAAAATGAAAATTTAGACCAAGAGATCTCAAAAGCTGACCAAGAGAATAGACATAAATATTAAAAAGAAGAGGGCCCAAAATTGACCCCTGAGGGACGCCAGACTGCACAACATCAACCTCAGATCTATATCCACCCATGGCAACAAACTGCTTCCAATGAAAGAGGTAGGATTTAAACCAATCAAGAACAGTATTTGAAACCCCAAAAATTGTTTCAAGACGAGTGATTAAATTGAGTGATTAACAGTGTCAAAAGCGGCACTGAGATCTAGTAGGATCAAAACTGAGAGACAGCCAGAATCTGAAGCAATTAACAGGTCATTGGTGACCCTAACCAGAGCTGTTTCTGTACTATGCACTTTACGAAAACCTGATTGCAGAGGTTCAAAAAGATCATTCTCAGTTAAGTGATGTAGACTTGGAATTAAAGCCTTTTGTTTTCTCCGTTATTATTTGATTCACAGGACCGGACACCAGTTATCTTGCCAAGAAAGATCTTTATTCTTATATGTCAGGAGAGAAACCCTGAGAAGATGTTATATTCATGCCAGGTCTATGCATTTCATATTTCTCTTTCCTCTCACCCGGTCATGTATCTGTTTCTCCGTTTCTCTGCTATAGTACAGTATACCTGGGTTTAAATACACAACTGAGTGACTTTCGATTTCCTTGTAAGGTAGAAAAACAAGTTGCTTATGCTTAAAATGAAATGTATATGCACGTGATACAATCCACTTTCCACATTAAGAAATTATTTCTCAGTGTATACATTAGTGGTATACAAATGGTACATTTGCATCAGTTGATAACATTCAATTTCTTGCTAAGTGCATACCAACTGTACACATTTGAAATATATTCATCATTGGAACTCTCTGCTAAGTGAACATTGCATACCTCTAAGCAGAATGCAAAATCATCCCAGCTACTCTCCTTGTGTCTAAAATATATTCTCAAACACTTGTACATGCAATCTATAATCTATTCATGCATTTTAAACTTCATAAGATAATACAACTTATAATGAATACTAAATAAAGAATAATAATACAGATACATAATATTAAATCATAATAATGAAATTATATTCAAAGATGAAATTTTAAGTCTTCATCTCCCTCCACTGGAACTACGGCCGTAAGTTCCACACCATCAGTCCCAGGTGGCCAACCTATTGAAGTGATAGAGTGAGGAGAAGAAATAGCAGACCAAGAAATAGACAAAGGACAGAAGAATAGAAACCGAAAGTAAAACAAAAACAAAGAAAAACCCAACCCATGTTATGTCCCCGCATGCTATGTGTCATTTAACGTCAATGTGTAAGCATTTAAAATGAACCCCAATCATCTAAGAAAAGAAAAACTAATAAGTCTTCTGCTTCGTGCCTGGACTCATTAATTAATTAACTTGTTAACTGATTAAGTCCTCCAGTTCCAGAGCTAAAATAAGAAATATTAAAATAAACGTTGATGTTAAAGGATCCTATCCCTTGGGGTTGTAAATCAGTAAGCGGGTGTTCATTGTTTGTGAGGTTGTGTTTTGTAAGTAGTGTACAATGTGTAAAGCTCCTATTTCACTCCATATATCCCATTCTCGGTTCTATCCTTTTGGTTAATAATAACCAACTTAACAGGTTTGGTACTCTTTCTTCTAGCAACACATATGATTAGTTTTATTGTTAACAGAAACAGCAAAACACCCACCAAAGTCAAAACTATCCATTCCGATCATGATAGATTTCCCGGAATTTGCGTTAATTTTCTCTCACAGACATCAATTTAGCTATTCCGTTTGCTACGATAACATAACCCATTGCTTGAATTCCCTCCTCTTGAGCTGCTTTAACACTTTTTTTAACTCTTCTAACCATCTCAAAGAGTTCATAATTCCTTTCTTCTACTAAATCATTATTCCACCATTGTGGCTCTATCTGCAACAATTGCACATGTGGAACATGAATTCCACCCAAGTGAAGAGGATAGAGAATCTCAAGACAAAATGGATCAGGAGGAATTGGACACAATTTCCCTCCATATATCATATTTTCACTTTTTCCATCATGTAAAATGCACCACTGTGCTTCTGACACCTGCCATGCACCTGTGGCTTGTTCTAAAGGATATACTTCCCAAACTGCAGAACCATTAAGAGATAGACTACACATTGTAGAGCATGAGCAAATTACCCACTCATGTTCCTCAACACAACAGTCTGTAGTAGAAATTATTGGTGTTTCACCTTCAGCCCAATATCCATTTCTTCCTAATCTAATTACTGAATTTCCTTGTCTAACACCCATTGATTGGAATCGCCTAACTGTCATAATATTGCGCTTCCCATATTGAACATTACCTTTGACTTATATCATAGTCAAAGGTAATGTTCCAGAACCTGACAACGAATTTTCATTAATGCCAATTTTAACTAACGGGATGTGTTTAGCAGAAGTCAAATTAAGTTGATTACCGAAAATCATTAACAAAGATTCCACTATCCGTTCAGGAACTTGACCCATTCGAATAACCTGGATATCCTCTACCATTTGATCCTTTAGATTCTGGGCTAAAAAATAAACACGCCGCACAATGTGTCTCAAAATCAGATGATTTTGTTAATGCATCTGCCAATTCCTTTGCAGCATTATTAAGATGCTGGCCCGCTGCTATAATATGTAGAGTACCTTGAAGGGCCTTAGTGAGTCCTTTCCCACTCATCTGTTCCCACCCACTGAGTGTACTCGCTTAGTTGATTAATTTGAGCGGTATTACTAATTGAATTGACAGAACCAAATACCCCGCTATGTCTCCCATATACTTCCGAGATTTACGATTTTTACTACTCAGAGGATCTCCAGAGGTATAATATTTAACTTCTTTTTCCAACCAACCCCTTATCTGTGTGAAATTTCCACAATAAGACTGATCAAAAACCGTAAGAAGGGATTTTAAGTTATAATTAATGCGTTGTCGCACCATGTGGGCATCATTTATCAAGGTTTTGGTTTCTTTTGCTAACAAGATACCATGAGCTGGTGCAATAGTTGTATTTGGGCATGTTTTAGCTTTGTTTGTCTTTTCCGCAGAAAGATAAACACACCTTCCGATTTCCCCAGTTTCTAGTTCAGTCTCACAATATTCATTCTCATCTTCTGAATGCCACACTCGTACATAATTTCCCTTGAATCTTGTTGTTCCCAAGGAAGTATCCCTCAGAAACCCTTCACATGGCAACACTATGGGAAATACACCCTTGGGCCAACGAATCCCATATTGTAAGCATGTGAGTACAATTCAAAATGAAATTAATTTCCACATCGGTGGACGTAACCCCACAACTTCACATTGTCCTTTTGAACAAATTTCTCGTCTTTGAGCACTACCAGAATACCCCCCGTCTTTCACAGGCCAAATTACTCTGCTTTTGTAACATTGATGATAGAAGTTACATCCTCCAAAGATATCCTCACAATATTTAGCAAGATCTTTATCATTACGTGGCACCCAATCCCATAATCCCCATTTGGAAATAAAGGGTAGATTAAAATGTTGGCCAGATTTCAGAGTAGCATTCCGAGTGATTTCAAGGAGTCCATAAAGCTTGGCTTCCATGGTAAATGCCAAGTAAAATTAAAAATAAGCATACCATTGTCGCTGGGTATCGAGAATAACTTGCAACCATCTCTAATCAATGTCAATGGAATTGATTCCTGAAATGGAAGCAGAGAGATAATTAAACATCACTCCTTTGTTCCCAATCTTTAAAGCTAATGGATGAACAGTGCTCAATATCAGGCCATAAGCCGTCATTATCATTTTGTTCATTCACTAAGCAAGGTTTAACTTGTGACCAATGATACCATCTGTCTGTTCCTACACCTTTCCCTTTGAGGCAAACACTTGTAACTGTTGTTAAGAGTATCTCATATGGTCCCTCCCATCTAGGCTCTAAACCCTTCCTAGCAATACGTTTGACAATAACAAAACTACCTAACTCGGGAATGTGTGGAATATCAGTAGTGGTATGTTTTTCATCCCATTGCTGTTGAGCTTCTTGAACTTTCTTATTATTGTCTTTAGTAGCTTTGTCCAGCATTGTGAGATAGCGTCGTAACTTCTCTTGGAACAAAGTAGAATCTCCTCCTGTTCCTGCAGGTGGCGGAGCATCAGGAGGTAGAACCATTGCTCTTCCAGTCATCAGTTCTAAAGGAGTTAGTCCTGTAACTCTGTTTGGAGTTGCTCTCAAGTTCCACAGAATAGCAGGTAATAACTTATGCCAACCTTGGCCAGTTTGCAGAATGGCTTTGGTAAGAGCGGTTTTCAACGATCGATTCATCCGTTCTACGAGGCCCGAACTTTGCGGCCGATACGGTATGTGAAATTTCTGCTTGATCCCCATCAATTTCATCGCTTCCTTCATCAGTTTTCCAGTGAAGTGGGTTCCATTGTCAGAATCAAGTTCATATGGAAGACCCCAGCGAGGAAAAACTTCTTCCACCATTACTCGTGCTCCCGCTTCAGCAGTGCAAGTTTTCGTAGGGAATGCTTCCACCCACCTAGTAAATCTGTCCATGATTACTAGAATGTATTGGTACCCTCCACTGGGTGATAAAGGTCCTGTGAAATCGAATTTGGAGATGTGTCCATGGACCTGTTGGTCTGGGTGCATGTGACATCCGCACCTTTACAGATTTTCCCACATTTGCTTTCATGCAGATCAAGCATCTCTTACAGTAATCATCAATGTCTCTCATCATTCGTGGCCACCACCACGTCTCGCTGATTTGAGCTTTCATTGCTTTTGCTCCAGCATGCACTTTTCCATGATACAGCTGCATCAGTTCTCTTCTTGTTCCGATAGGCATCACTACTTGTCCTGTTGGAATTCTCCAGATACCTTGATCATCTTCTTTCGCTCCTGCTTTTATCCATTGCTCTTTCTCTTCATCTGTCTCCAGTTGATATGACAGAAGATGGAGCTCAGGATTATCTTCTGTGTTTCCCTTTACCAAGGTAACAGGAGTAAGAGGAAGTAAAGCTGCTTCTCTAGCCGCTGCATCTGCTGCCGCGTTTCCTTGACTTTCTTTGGACTTGTCAGATTGATGTGATTTCACTTTGATCACGGCTGCTTCTCTGGGTAAGTGACATGCTGCAATCAAATGACGAATTATGGAAGCATGTTGTATTTCTCTCCCACTGCTGGTGATAAGTCCACGTCTTTTCCACAGAGCCAGGTAGTCATGGACCACCCCAAAAGCATAACGACTGTCTGTATAGATGTTGACTCGAATCTCCTTCCGATAGTTCAAAAGCTTCCGTAAGTGCTATGAGCTCAGCTACTTGTGCTGAATATTGCCCAGAAAGAGCTCTTTTCCTCACAACAGTTCCATCAGCTTCCACTACAGCCCATCCAGTATGTCGTTTTCCATCAACATAATAACTGGATCCATCGACCCATAACTCTTTATCTGGATTTTCAAGAGGGATTGGATTAACAGGACCAAGACTTTCCTCTTCAACTTGTTTTTCACACTCGTGTGGTATTCCCTCATGTGGTTCCAGCATCATTGTTGCAGGGTTAAGAGAAGTGTCTCTGATGATTTCCACTCTCAAATCCTTGTTCAACAAAGTTGCTTTCCATTTTGCTCTCCTCGCGTCAGTTATGGTCTTAATGTTTGTGTTGTTCAACAATGTCACTATGCTGTGTGGAGTGTGCAGTATAATAGTCTGTGCTCCTATCAGATTTTCCACAGCATCCACTGCCCATGTGGCACCCTCCTTTCCTAAGGGCTTGTAGGACAACATTCAGAGCAAATATATGGCTGTTTTCATCTGGGCTTGCAATCAACAAGTCATCAACATATTGGAGGCAAACACTTCCTGAACTCTCAATTTCAGCTTTCTGCTCCGTTAAGAACTGGTCCAAAGCTCTGTGAAATACAACAGGAAAAATGTTAAGTCCTTGTGGGAGTCTGTTCCAAACATACTGTTTTGTGCCTACTGTGAAGGCTAATTTCTCTTGAGATCTTTCGTCAATAGGTATAGACCAGAAAGCTGACAGTACATCTAGTACTGTGAAAATTCTTGCATTTCCTGGAATATCATTCAGAATGGTAGCAGGATTGGCCACAATAGGATGTGGTTTTGGTGTTACACTGTTAAGTCTTGTGTAATCAATGGTTAATCTCCATGAGTTGTCTGATTTCTTGACAGGCCAAACAGGACTATTAGTGGTAGATGAAGTTTGTCTGATGATTCCTTCAGCTTCCAAGTCTGCCACTATCTCTTCCACAGCCTGTCTTGCTTCAGGTCGGATAGGGTAATGTTTATGAGGGGCATGTATCGGCCCTTCAATAACAACAGGGTCAATGTTGGCTTTACCACAATCCAATTTGTGTTTAGCCCAAACATCTGGATATAAACTGCACAGAAGACCCTACACTCCGTCTTTTCCCCAATTTCTGATGATTGGTTTTGCTGCACCAACAGAACTTAAATCACATGTGCGATCTTCATGTGGTATTATCCCAGCTGTTGTAGCAATTTGACGACTGTCAGTAAATATGATCATGTTCAACAATGGAAGAATGTCCATGCCAATAAGGCTTCCTTGTGAATTCGGACCCACCCAGAAAGATGTCCATAAGACTTCATCTTCATGTATTTGCAGAGGAACTTGTATACCTCTGTGAAATTTTGTGATACCTCCTCCAACTCCTTCAACTTCCATAGTTTCATCTGTTGTAGGTAGATTCAAATCTGTTATTGAAATTGAGGCTCCTGTGTCAACCAGGATATCGCATGGGTGGCCCCCTATTAATGCATTGATGAAAAGGCGATTGTCTCTTTTCTTACTAATACAGGGGGCCGCTGATTCCTATTGCGGACGCATAATTCCCTCAATGAGCTGACGGACTTGTGCTTCAGTCCATGTCTTCCCTTGAGTGGTTTCTTCATTGTTTTCGCACTGACCTGTCTAAATGATGGACCTTGACCTTCTGCACCACCTCCTTTAGCCCAGCAATCTAGTCTAACATGTCCACGTTTCCCACAGTTGCCGCAGAAAATCATCTTATTCTTTGTGTCCTTGTTGTATTGAGCTGTCGCCACTCCTCTTCGATATGGCTTGTTTCCTTCTTCCTTGTTTGATCTCATAGCCATCTCTCAGGCGCCCAGCCCATTGCATTATTTGGTCAAATGTTTCGCCTGGATTGACTCCAAGTGATAAGGCGTGTTGGTATTTTGTGCTGAAGCCATCCACAAGTGTGTCAGTGAACTGTACATCATCTCTGTCAGGTTGTTTCTTAGCACAGAGAGCCCATCTCTCATAAGCATTCCACTTACGCAGAGCATATTCATCTGGAGATTCATCATCCTTTTGCTTAATCAATGTCACTGATGTGAATGGAATTTTACCACTTCCCAAGATTTCTTGGATTTCTTTTCGAAATACATCTAATGCTTGCCAAAGACCCAGGTGTCGTTCCTGGTCATCAACCCACAAGTCTTTCCATTGGGCAGTTGTTATTGAAGCTGGCAAGCGTTCCCATCGGTCTCTTGGGATTTTAGCTTTCACAATGGTGTGAATGTCTCGTAGTGTCATTTGATGTGCTTCAACTAATGAGTCCAATTCTCTCCAAAACTCTGTGTTTGGATCTTGTCTCTTCAAAGGAGGCAAAGCTGTGAGAATGGCTTGACGTTCCCCTGGAGTGAATGGTCTTACTTCTGTTGTCGTTTCAGATTCATCCCTTTTAATCACAGGTGAAGAAAATTCAGGACTGATCTTATCAACTGTGGTCATGTCGTCATCTTTTGTCTCATCGCCCCAGTCAGAGGAACTGTAGTTACGAGCTGGTATACGTCGCAGCATGTCTCTGTTTGGCTGGGCTGATTTAGATTTTGTTATTATTGGAGCTGCTTGTGCAGATGCAATATACATTTTGTCAACTGGACCTCCATTTGATCTCAAAGCTTGAGACTGGGTCAGAGGTTTAGATGAACTTGTACATTGTTCAGGCAGAGTTGGATAAATTGGGTTGTAAGGAGGAGGTGTTACAGTTGCTGCGGATTTCACTGGTGCTTGTGAATATCTTCTTTCAGCTTCAGTTATTATATTT
Organism: Hybognathus amarus; assembly: GCA_030378365.1. Taxonomy (NCBI): domain Eukaryota; kingdom Metazoa; phylum Chordata; class Actinopteri; order Cypriniformes; family Leuciscidae; genus Hybognathus; species Hybognathus amarus. The sequence goes on along the minus strand of JAQIUQ010000801.1, from coordinate 25,216 downwards.
GTCCAATCTGGATCAAATAAATCCTCACTGGCTGCATTTCCTTCATCTGAACATTTAATAGACATGATTTTGTTCAGTTTGTGATATGCTTCAATTTGAGGCTTCATTGCTTCAACAAGTGGAACTGGACCACCATTTATATCGCAACAAATTACGCCTTGCTTCACAATCCAATGAGCTGCCAGTATTGGGAATGCTTGTGATTTGATCTTGTCTTTTTGGGACTCGAACCAGTTTAACTGTGCATCCATAGATGCATTAATGTCCAGTCCATTTTTCAAAAGTTTAGCTTGTTTCTTCCTCTTCCTTTCCAGATACCAAGAGGATATAGTTCTGGTGTTACAGACACTTTCTCCCATGTTTCAAAGAATTTGTCACTCTGTGTCTCTCCGCTCAGAACAGCAGGGATATGTGTGTGTGCGTAAATGTGCATGTATGTGTATGGAGTGAATTCCAAAAGGGAGGGGCTGCTTCTCTCTCTCTCTCTCTCTCTCTCTCTCCTCTCTCCCTTCTCTAAACCCTGTAAGAACTCAGAGAAAATAAAATTTGAAAGAAAGGTTAAAACAGAGTTATCCCTTATATTTTCAGTTATGTATTCTTTTCTTTTTAATCAATTTAGTTTAGATAAATTTTCCTTCCTTTCTTTTTTCCTAGTTTTTCTCAGATAATTTCTTTGTTCTTTCTTTTTTCTTTAAGTTTAACTCAGATCAGTATCCTCAAACATTTGAACAGCTTTATGGTTAAAATCAGAATGCACACAATTCTAGCTCTTATTTCCATTGATACCCTTCTTCTAAGGGTTCAATCCAGCGTGTTTAAAATTTTAGGGTGCCTGTATTTCTAAATACGGTATCCTGTACTCCTATAGCACAGACCCGCCACTTTAAACCGCTATAAATCACCGCTTTGACACACTATCCTCGTTTTCTAAAACGATTCTTCGGTGTGTTGGAAATATTTTAGAGATTACTCTGCTATCAGTTTTTACAGTCTCGCCATATTCCAACCACCTTCCAGTCATGCCAAGCGAATTGCTAAATCGTTTTACTGCTATTCTAAATGGTCTTCTTTCTAAAAAAGATCCACCGTTTTACCCCAGAATCAATTCAAATATTTCAGAGCTTTTACTGATCAGAGCAACTTAAACCAATTTTGATTGAATTATTAAATTCCAAATTTTCTTTTTTACTATATCTGACATATATTCATTGGCAACACAACTGGTCCTTTAAATCACAGTTCTTTTAAGCACTTTCAGTCAATGTCTAATCATCAGGCAGACTTAGAATTATTTTAGAAAAAGAAAAAGTCTTACCTTGAATGATTGAGACAAATGCCTGAGGATGTGATCCTGTTCGTGGTGACGCCAAATTGCAGACTTGGAATTAAAGCCTTTTGTTTTCCCCGTTATTATTTGATTCACAGGACCGGACACCAGTTATCTTGCCAAGAAAGATCTTTATTCTTATATGTCAGGAGAGAAACCCTGAGAAGATGTTATATTCATGCCAGGTCTATGCATTTCATATTTCTCTTTCCTCTCACCCGGTCATGTATCTGTTTCTCCGTTTCTCTGCTATAGTACAGTATACCTGGGTTTAAATACACAACTGAGTGACTTTCGATTTCCTTGTAAGGTAGAAAAACAAGTTGCTTATGCTTAAAATGAAATGTATATGCACGTGATACAATCCACTTTCCACATTAAGAAATTATTTCTCAGTGTATACATTAGTTGTATACAAATGGTACATTTGCATCAGTTGAAACATTCAATTTCTTGCTAAGTGCATACCAACTGTACACATTTGAAATATATTCATCATTGGAACTCTCTGCTAAGTGAACATTGCATACCTCTAAGCAGAATACAAAATCATCCCAGCTACTCTCCTTGTGTCTAAAATATATTCTCAAACACGTGTACATGCAATCTATAATCTATTCATGCATTTTAAACTTCATAAGATAATACAACTTATAATGAATACTAAATAAAGAATAGTAATACAGATACATAATATTAAATCATAATAATGAAATTATATTCAAAGATGAAATTTTAAGTCTTCAGTGAGAAATCAACTGAGAAGCAACCACTTCGTTCCAAGAGTTTAGCAAAAAAAGGGAGATTAGATATGGGACGATAATTAGTGAAATTCTCACAGTCAATATTTGACTTTTTAGGTACCGGGGTAATTGCAGCCGTTTTAAAAGTTTCAGGCACAACCCCAGTACACAGTGAGTCGTTTATAATACTCAAAACAAAGGGGCACAAGGAAGCAAAACATGATTTAAACAGACCAAACGGTATGGGATCTAGCAAAGAAGTAGCTGCTTTCATTTTTGAAACCTCTGCTAAAAGAGAATATGAGTCAATTGTACAGAATTTAGACAACTTAGTACCAGAATAAAAAGGAATAGCAGGAGAAGACAGAAGAGTAGAAGTGCAAAAACCTCTGCAAACATTTTTGACTTTGGTGACAAAAAATCCAGAAACTTATTACAGAGATGATCAGAAGCAGTAACATAAGAGACCGTTTTGTGATTCAGCAATTTGTTAATTGAATTAAAAAGTTGTCTAGAATTACCCTGATTATCATCAATCATTTTAAGAAATGGTCAGATCTGGCAGAAACAATTCCAGCCTTATATTCTTGTAAGCAGTCTTTCCACATTTGATAATGAACAGTCAGGCCTGAAAGACGCCACATGTGCTCTATTCTGCGGCAAGTTGTTTTCATCATACGCAGATCCTCATTATACCATGGAGCAAGACGTATGAACGAAAACCGAGCGTGACTTTTGTGGAGCAAATAAATCCAGGCCAGATATGAGAACCGAATTTAACATAGAAACCCTTTTCTCCAGAGGGTCAGATGGAGTAAAACAACTTAATGAAGAGTCAATAAAAACAGAAAAGTCGGAAGGATCAACTGATCTCCACTTCCAATATGTCAATATACGAGAAGAGGTAGTGTTAGCAACGGGAATATGCATATCAAAAAACTTTGCTGAATGATCAGACAATCCTAAATCAATAGTAGACAACCCAGGCACAAAAGACTCATTTGATATCACCAAATCTAAAATATGTCCTTTGTTATGTGTAGTACATTCAACAAGTTGATTTAAACCAAAACACTCCAGCAAGGACGAGAAATCCTTTGTTAATGCAGAGTCTTTTTTTTCCATCTGGATGTCAAAATCTCCCAAAAAAGAGTTCTCTCAAATTTAAGGCATAGATATGACAGCAGTTCTGCAAACTCAGATAGAAAGTCTTTGTTTGCTTTAGGAGGGCAGTAGACTGAGTTATGGCAGTTAAATGACACTCGGAAACAGTTACAACAAAACATTCGAATGAAGAGAACAGTGGAACAGCAACAGGTCTAAAATTGAATTTCTGATTGAACAGAACAATAATGCCACCACCTCTGCCAGTGGCTCACGGGAGATCTAACAACCCGTAGCCAGCTGGAGTAAGTTCATTAAAAAGAAGGCCGTTCGAATGTTTGTGCCATGTTTCGACTATACTTATAAAGTCAAGTTTTTCTTCCAGAATGATATCAGATAAGGCCAACGCTTTATTGTTGAGAGAGCGAGCATTAAAACACGCAGACTTCAGACAGACACGGGGACTCTGAAACCTCCGTGAATGCTCTTTGCATGTTAGCACAGTCAAGTTGTTATAGTTAATCCCAACAGGTTTACATACCTGTTTTTGGGATTTACGAAGAAATGCAGGCAGGGAATAGCATCAGCATCAGATGAGGAATGTATAACACTGCGCCTTGAGGAGCGATGTAAATAGCGCTTACGCCGGAGTATTCCAACATCATCACAGTTCAGCGATCAGTGTCGATGTGCCAAAAAAGAGTTCCGTTTTAATTTCAACAGTTGGCAAACAGTGTACCTCAGTGACATACGGGAAGAATCCACACCAATAGCAGCCTCGCAGAAGTGTAGATCCAGAGCAGGGTACCAGGAAATTTGTTCCAGCAACAGACGTTTAAAAATAGGAGCAATAGACCAACAGGTGAGACCAAAACGAACATCGTAATTCAGTAGATTAGAAAAGGTTTTTCAATTTTCCAACTTCTTTAAACTTCAAATGCTCCAAGACTAATTTTTAGAAATAAACAAACAAAGCGGGAGAGAGGAGCGGCAGCCAAAACGCGCCAGCGTTCCCTCAGCGAAATCAAATTTAACCATTTTAACACTACTATTAAATTTAACAGATGCTAACATTGTCTTCAATGGTGTTCAACACACATACCTCTGTTAAAATCTCAGAAAATTTGGTTTAGGGTTTCATGACCCTTTAACAATTATTTGTTTACAAAAGTTACCTACTGCAGCTGGGAGTTTTGAGAAAAGTTGACTTAGCCTGAAAATTCTTTCACACAAAATTCTGAGCCCTCCTTCCACAGCTCCTCCCCACATGAACTCTCAGGCTAGTAAGCAGGGCCATCGGTGACGCGGATAAACGTTGTTATGGCACTCAGTAGGGATGAAACATTAGCAATATGCTTTACATTGACTAAGGCCTGCCCATACTTTGACTACAGACTTGGTCCTCTAATCATTACGTATTTTGCAATACATATAATGTAACTTTATAACATTGCATCCTTTCTGTGGGTTATAATTAGCTAGTAAGATATTATAATGGTAACTAATGTAACATATATACTGTAATATAATTCAAGTAATTATTCTAGCGATATGTAGGCCTAATGCTAGATGAAGGTTTGCTAGTACATTTGGAACGGGGTTCAGTTGTTATGGGAAGAAGGTGGCAGGAACCGTTGAATTTTCAACAAGTTTAATAATAAACAAACAAAAAAATAAACCAGCAGCCCCTCACAGATGACTGCTTGGTGCACAAAAATAAAATCACAGCTGCTCTCACATCCCTTATTTCAGCAACATGACAAGCCAGTGAATTAGCAGGTTTCAATTGTTGCTTTGCACATTGCGTGACATTTTATCTACATGTTACGCAGCTAGAGTTTTGACACCAAGTCAATGGGCTATGTCTAATTCTTTATTTTTCGCTTGCAGTGATGGGCACTAATGGGTTATGAATAACGCTATTACTAACGGCATTACTTTTCCAGTAACGAGTACTGGAAACTCTTACTAATATTAACAACGCCGTTACCGTTACTGCCAAAAAACGAAGCTGTTTTTTTTTTTTTTTTTTTTTCATCAGACCAACTAGATCTTTGAGCGAGAGGCAAATACTTTTTTTACTGTTCTTCCTTGGTTAGTGGGCAGAGCATCAGACAAGCGCATAAATGCTGACGATTTGCTGAGATAGAGTAAAATGTCATTGTAAGCCAATCAGAGATAGAGTTGGGTGGGTGTTCTAAAGCACGCAGTGATGGGCATTCGGCTCTTTGACTTAGCTCACTGAAAAGAGCTGGCTCTTTTGGCTCACAAACGGCTCTTTAAATGACATTGACTATAATATTTTAATTTTTATTACATAATTATTTAATTTCTATAGGCTAAATTTGTAAAAATAGAGTTGGCTCTCCAAATATGCGAGCCAGGTCCCGACGTTCACCTAAAACAAGGGTTCTCAACCCTGGTCCTCGAGGGCCACTGTCCTGCAGAGTTTAGGTCCAACCTTGATCAAACTCACCTGCATGTAGCTTTCCTGTAATCCTAAAAGGCTTAATTAGGTGGCTCAGGTGTGTTTGATTTAGGGTTAGAGCTAAACTCTGCAGTCAGTGGCCTTCCAGGACCAGGGTTGAGAATGCCTGACCTAAAAGATTTGGCTCATTCGCAAATCGCACTAACAGCTAACGCTTATGAATTGCGAACGACCAACATATGCACAATGAACTATTGCTCATTTTTAGTATACTTTTAAAATTTGTAACTGAGTTACTAATTTAGTTACTTTTTGGAAGAAGTAACTAGTAACTGTAACTAATTACTTTTTAAAAGTAACTTGCCCAACACTGTTCGCTTGTTTATCGTCATCTGTCTTTTTCCTTTTTATCCGTCTTTGTTTTATAAGCAGGTGCCACTTGAGAAATTGGCAGTTTAGGTTGGCAGCTTATCTTTGCCATTAGCACAGCTGCGGCACACCGGCAATTGAGTTTGGTTTGAATGATGGTACAGGCTGTGCAAGAGCGGGGTGTGATCAGTGTGTACATGAGTGTGATTGACACTACTAAGACATTCCTCCTGGCTCTGATTGGTTGTTTCTGACCGGGAGCAGTGTATTTCCGCAAATGGCATTTGGACCACTTTGAGGAGCCAGAGGAGCTTTATTTTTTTCACAGATTATCTGTCTCATAATGACAGTTTTAACAAATATCTTTTTTTTTTTTTTTTTTACAAAAGTTACCTACAGCAGCTTTAAGTGATTCACATGGAACCGATGTATATAATAAAATCATGTAAATCCAACAAATTTTTTTCAGTTTATAGTTTTCATAATTTTCCTATCTCTTTCTTCTCCACATTATGAACAGTGTAGTATTATTGGTTGGGAAACCTGGGAAGAAAAAGGCAGAAGTGTAATGGTAACGTGCAGGTAGACAGAAGTGATGGCAGCCAGAGATGAGGATCTAACTGCGAGACACTGCGTTGGTGACGACAGTAGGGGGGACTGACCCAGTGTCTCGTTCCCTTCTCAGGGAACAAGGGTTACATGAGACAACAGGTCCCTCCTCAGAGGGATCTGCCATGGCGGGCCTGGATGATGTCCAAAAACCATACTCGGGCCAGCCAAAATGGGGCTACTAATAGTAGGCTGACCCCATCCCGACGGACCCTTTCCAGAACTACTGGGAGCAGAGCGATCGGGGGAAAGGTGTACAGACGCAGCCTTGGCCACGTCTGCACAAGGGCATCCAACCCCAGCGGGGCTGGATGTGTGAGGGAGAGCCACAGTAGACAATGTGTCGACTCTTGAGATGCAAATAGGTCCACTTTCACTGGGTCGAACCTCTCGCATATTAACTCCACCACCTCGGGGTGGAGTCTCCATTCCCCGGGCTTTAGCCCCTGCCTAGACAGCATGTCTGCTCCCTGGTTCTGGTCCCCGGGACATACATCACCTTGAGAGACGACAGTCTCTGCTGGGACCACAGGAGGATCTGATGCGCCAGTCTGCACTGAGGGCACAACCTCAGACCCCCCTGGTGGTTTAGATAGGACACCACTGACGTATTGTCGGTTCTCACAAGAATGTGGCGACCTTGGAGGTCTGGTAGAAAACTCCTCAGAGCTTGGAACACCGCCAACATATCTAGGCAATTTATGTGCCAGGAGAAATGATGGTCCTGCCAGAGACCTCTCGAAAAGCAGCCATTCATGACCGCGCCCCAGCCCGTGAGGGAAGCATCTGTCGAAGAAACTCAGTGACATAATGCTCCCAATTTGGGACCTTGGGACAGGAACCAAGGCTTCTTCCAGATTGAAAGGGAACGAAGGCATCTGTGTGGATCCCCTTGGCTTTCAACCACCACTGCAAGGCTCTCATATGTAGCAGGCCAGAAGGTATCACACTGGACGCTGCTGCCATGAGACCCAACACTCTCTGGAAGTGTTGGACAGTGATGGCCTGGCCTAGCTTTATCCTGGACACTGTGGTCAGGATAGACAGGATAGACACGATCCAAGCAGGAGACAACTGTGCCCGCATCGTGACCGAGTCCCATACCACTCCCAGGAACATGGTTCTCTGGGCTGGTGTCAACACGCTCTTCTTCTTGTTGAGTCTCAACCCCAGACTCTCTCATCTCGATGCCGAATCGCCAGCTCTCTCGACTGGGCCAATATTAACCAGTTGTCGATGTAATTGAGCACCCTGACGCCCTCAAGCCTCAGGGGTGCCAGAGCTGCATCCATACACTTGGTAAAGGTGCGAGGGGATAGTGCTAGGCCGAATGGAAGAACCTGATATTGGTAAGCTTCGCCCCTGAAAGCAAACCTCAGGAACTTCCTGTGAGATGGAATGATGGAGATGTGAAAATAGGCGTCTTTTAGATCTATCATGACAAACCCATTCTCGGATTGGATTTGACTCACGATGAGGGGAATAGTGAGCATCTTGAACCTGAATCCCTCAGAGACCAATTCAGATGCCTCAGATCTAAAATTGGATGCAATCCTCAATCCCTCTTTGGAACTATGAAGTATCGGCTGTAGAACCCACCTTCCTGATTGGTGGGGGAACACACTCTATGGCCCCTTTCTCCAGCAGTGAGTTGACTTGCTGTTCCAACACCAGACCCTGCTCTGGGTCCTCTGCCGTCCAGACCACCCAGTTGAATTTTGGTGGGCGACCGACGCTAGCTTCCTGAGGGCCAGACAAGAGAGGGGACCTTGATCACTCTCTCTCGGGGGGAGGGGGGCTCTTTTAAGGGGGACCTCTAGAAGTGACACTCCCCTTCTGGCCTTGACGGGAGGAGCTGGATGATGGCTGTGATTGTCTCTCTCTAGCAGCTGCCTTCCTGGACCTCGACCGGTGAGGGAGATATTGCCTAAATGCTTCACTCTGTTTTTTAGTGTCTTGAAATCTGTCGACAACAGCATTAACTGCCTCGCGGAACAGACCAGAGGTGGAAAGTGGTGCATCAAGGAGAAAGACCCTGTCCTTTTCCTTGATGCCAGAGAGGTTACCAGTGCAGACATGGAGTGGGCGATGGTGTGGGCCGTCTCCTTGGTAAACCGGAAGAGACAAGTTTGTGCGCTTTGCGAAGCTCTGGCAATATCCTCCATTGTAGGGCCCTCGCCCTGGTCTATGCCCCTTAAGATGATGGGATGATGCAAGGTCGGGTGAGAGGTAACTGGCTAGAGCTTCCTCAACCTGAGGCATCATCCCATAACTGTTCTCTCTAACCCCCATAATGTTACTATAGTTCAACATCGGGGATTAGATAGGCATGCTGAAAAGGGCCTATTCCAGGATTTACACAATTCATAGTGTAAATCTGGGAAGAACGGTAGAGACCGTCGTGAAAGCTGTGCTGCAGGAAGCGCTCGTCGAGTTTGCTTTTGACTCGCGCTTCCTGCCTCTCCTGTGGCTAATTAATGTTCAGTTTGGCCACAGCCCACGTCACAATATCCAAAAGCTCATCATAGCTGGGTGCAGATTGTGTGTGCATCTGTGCTTCGTGCAGATCCCCCTCTGCGATGCTGAGCACGACTAATTCCTCAGAATCAGACAGCTGCAGTACCGGGTCTACATCCCGAACAGGAGAAGCTGCAAAGCGCGCTCCGAACGGGGGATAGGGGAATCTGAGCTTTCAGATGAGGATTGGGAAAGTGCCTCGGCAGTCCCGAGCCCCTCTGAAAGCTCCCTTTGCAAGCCCCACAAACTAAGCCCAGTCTGTCCCCAGGGCATGGGAACACACACTTCTCAGGGCTCCAGACTAACTTTTCCAGTGGTTGAACTGGTGCCACCAACTTTCTCAGATGGTCGCACCAGCATTTGATTTGGTTCGCACCTTTTTTCTTTTCTTTTTGCTACATGCCATGGGATTAATCAATGTATGCTGATGAATAGTGGTTTTAATGGACCAAAGCTAGTAAAGGCTTTCTGGGTTGCAGCATAAATACCTGTAATATATTAATTATCATTGCCAAATTTCAGGATTTTCATGGATTTTGGACAGTAATTTTAATCTGTAATTTTAAGCATTTTACATTTGAATTATATACAATCTATCTATTTACATTTGAATCATAATCTTCTGTGTCTATCTGTCTGTCTGTCTATCTATCTATTGATCTATTATCATCTTTCTATCAGCATCATCTGTCTATCTTTTAAAAATCATTAAACATTCAAATGTATGCATTACATTTTAAAAGATTAGAGTATTATAATAAGCTAATACAGATTTTTCATTATCAGAGTTTATAGCTGACAAACATCAGGAATCTCACACTCCTTACCTTCTGCATTTTATAATATTTTCCTTTTCCTCAGTCAGAGCGATTACTCTCATCTAACCGCTGAAAAGACATAGGAAGGGGCATGCTGTTTCGTGAGACATTTTCATTTTTATATGCCTTAATTCCACCATCAATGTGCAATGAATAAATAAACTTCACGTGTCTTGCGGAAGAACACTGTAGCCGGAGCTACTTCTCTCCATTAATGTCTATGGCGAGTCACGCAGGCACTGGGCAACACCGCATCCGAGTCTGACCCCGGGATAAAATAGTCAGAATATAAACACTTATTATAGGTGTACCGTAGTGATTCAGGAAAAGTAAAAAAACATGGTTTGGAAAGTGGATTCATGATGTTGCCTACTCGTTCATTTTGAACATAAGTTTCGGACTGCAGCAGCTGATACAACAGCGTTCTGTTGCTCAAGCGTCCACTCGCACATATGCGACCACATAAAATTTTAACTCGCACATTCTCAAACTATGGTCGCATATGCAACCAATTTGGTCACTGTCTGGAACCCTGCTTCTTAAACTGCTCACTCTCCATGATAATAAATGCAAATACTGAGACAAAACAACACCAAATAGAACAAACTGATTTCACACAACACAGAGCGCTTGCTGAATAGCAAAAAGCTGACTTTGCTTGTGCCGACGTGCTTTTATACACCTCCGTGTATGCCGTCACACGCTGACGTCAATAGGATTGGATTCGGTTTCATTCATAAATTCAGACGCGCTATGCTGAAGGGGGTTCCCCCCTAGTGTCGTCACCGATGCAGTTTGAGTTCCCTCGAGAGGGAACTGAGACAACAACATACTGCGTCTGACAACGAACAAGTGACACAAGGGCTATATACAGTATACACAGGGGCTAATAAGCTAACAAAACACCTGGGAACAATCAAGACTAACCAACAAGAAAACTATATACTGTAGGACTACAAACATGGCACAAGTAACAGGATTCACGACAACAGTCCAACATAACACATGGAACATTTAACAATAACATAAATGTTAATCACAAAATAAAATTCCAAACAGAAACCAAAACGGGCGGCAGTCACTTTTCAGCTAAATGCGTCACAAACATGAAAGAAACAGCAACATAAACATTAAGTTTTGCTTTTATAATGTCAATCAAGCCATCCAGCAGTAACTCAAGTAGGAATGAAGATGTTTAGTTAATGAAAAGGAACCTCAAGTTTTATTAAGTATATTAAGTTAAAAGCTCATAAGCTGAAACCACACTCTCTAAAATATCAGCTGCATGAGAGATTTGCACTTTATCTTTAACACATGGAAGTCTGAATAACGGACTCCTATACAAACCCTGATGTCTGCATGTGCCATTTGAAATTAGTATCCAGAAGCAGACATTTTTGGCAATCACCATTCCCCGCAGGGATGCTGTTTATCATTTAGATGTTAATTTTCAGACAGTGAGATGTTTAAATATCATACTACAAATGCTGTCTATGCAATTTATCTCACATGTAACACATTTGACCAAATTTTGACTCCACTTTTTCTTTTCTGCTTTCTCCCAGGACCTCCTGTAAGTACCATGGCAACAAGCTGAATGAAGTGTGCATGACTAATCTAACATTATAGCAGGTAGTGTGTCTTATGTGCCAGTCAGACTGAACATTTTTCATCAGGAACTAAGGTCTCTGCTGACCAATCTGATGAACCCATATCCATATTTAAACCACCCATGAATTTAAAGATGCCGTTATGCAATAGATGTGGAGGAAGACAGTCACCTACTGACTACAGGAAGTGTCATGTTTAACACTGCAGACCTAGCATCATATTAAAATAAGCTAGCAAAACATGCTAGCAACATTCTTAAAATTTAATATCCAATCTGCCCCAAACATCATGTTTGTTAAGAGCCCTGCCCTGAAGACATGGACATGTCAAAATTCAGTTATAGTCATAGCGCCACCAGTTGTAACACAAACTGTCACATATAAATGACTTTTACATAATCCGACTATAGTTACCCATTTAAATGCATATTACCCACCGTTCACTGTTTTCCTAAGACCTCTGTCATTGGCCCATTCATCGCTGCTTGCAGCTTTAATTAGGGGCCAAGCCCGAAGGGGATCCCCTATTGCAGTGTTTCCAAACCCCGTTCCTGGCGGCACACCAACACTGCACGTATTCTTTGTCTCCCTAATCAAAAACACCTGATTCAACTCATTAGCTCATAATCACATGGGTTAATGACCTGATGAGTTGAATCAGGTGTGTTTGATTAGGGACACAAAGAATACGTGCAGTGTTGGTGTGCCGCCAGGACAGGTTGGAAACACTGCTCTATTGTATCTGTTAGTTTTCTTATTATTATTCCGTAAATGGAAGTCTAAGGCAGCCCTATGAACCGTACATAGGACTTGGCTCACATTGGCTCACTTGTGGTGATGGTAATGAAAAGTAATTGTAGCAATTTTTGAATCTCTAGGACCAACTCTATAGCGCCACCACCAGTTCAAAAATTAAACATTAAAATGGTTATAACTTTTGAAGCCTTTAATCTAGAGACATGAAACTTATATTAGTACACCTGATTCCACTCATCATGCGAATCACAGCCAATACATTAATACACCACCCATTACAGTAGTGGCCATTTTGAAAAGTACAGTACTCAGTTTTTTCACTACTCCTCCTTCAAATCTTGTCCAATTTGGTCCAAACATGTGCTCAAATGATCTTTAGGCTGAGCCGAAAAAAAATATATACAAAATTGCTATTTTGGCCAATAACTTTTGAACACTTTGTCAGAAAATCATAATTGTGGTATCTATGGACTCCTTGCATCATGCCGAATCCGTGGGTGTACCCCGTATCCGCCATTTTGAATTTTGTCATAATTCACCAAATTTGGTATGGATCATCATTAGCATGGCCTGGAGGTACCTGAGAAGTTTGATCACAGCGCCACCTAGTGTTCCAGAGATATCATGTTTTTTATTTATAATTAAAAAAATTATTTTTTATTTAAACGCTTATAACTTTTGCTAACATTGCTTGAAATTTGATTTCTTCAGGTCAGTATATTCCTTGGGTTATGCTGATTTCAATGATATCTCATATGTTATTTTTCAACAATGTGACTAGCCGCCATATTGGAACAAATGTAAAACAGTTTTTTTCACTGCTTCTCCTTCAAAATTTGTCCAAAATTGTCCAAACTTTGCTCAAATGATATTCGGAACCGAGCTGCATAGAAGTACTGTTCCTGATTTTTTTTTTTTTTTTTTGCTATACTGGAAAAAAAAAGTTATGATGTCGCAAATTTAACAAGGTTCGACCCAAAGTTGGTTCAGAGGCTGTAACTTGTGAACAGTTTGTCACAAAATCATAAAATTGTGTCTATCGATTCCTTGCATCATGTCGAATCCAAGGATATCTATTTTGTCAGGATTGGATGTAACACGTCATAAGCTAAATTATAGCTTAGCATGGTAATCTAGTTAACATGTCATGGAACTTTTTTGTGAACTCATTCTCACACTGAAACCTCTCCTCAGCAGGCTGGTGAACTTGTTTGAGTGATTAGCTCAACATGTTACGCCACGGATCCCGATGCGTCATGGGTTCACCATTCAGTGTGACACGTGCCCAGACCGCATGAGGTACTGTGGCAGGAAAAGATGCGGAAGTGCATCTGTTCAAGGCAGTGTGCCTAAGAATGATCTCATCTGAAGTGGTCACGTACAACATGCAGTGCTTTTACGTAAAATTAATTGTTCTTCTTCACCCAGAATGTGCACACATGTAATGGTAATGAGTAGTAATCTGACCAATTTTGGATGATTTAATCAAACTTTTTAAATAGAATATGCTCTGCATTTTCTTCAAAATTCTTCATTTTGACCTGATTCTCTCTTGAAACTATTGAATTTCGACAGCTGTGTAGATGCATGTTCTGACGAATGCATATGCTGATTCAGTGGGTTTAAACCCCGTGTTGGATGAGTATAAAAATTGTGTTGATTCCTCTATTGTTCAAGCATTGTACATAAGTACTTTTGAACCCACCTGTTCTTCATGTACATTCAATTTCTGCTGTTTTTGTTCTTCCGGCTCTGCACTGCTGTTGGTGCTTAACTGCTTGCTGTGCTGCTGTAATTGCTGCATGTGCTTATAGTTACTTGCTGCATTGCTGTCCTGCTGTAATTGCTGCGCTGCTATGCTTACAGTACTTAATGCTCTGCTGTAATTGCTGCACTGCTGTGCGTACAGTACTTGCTGTGCTGCTGTAATTGCTGCACTTCTGTGGTTACAGTACTTGCTGCGCTGCTGTAATTGCTGCACTGCTGTGCTTGCAGTACTTGCTGCACTGCTGTCCTGCTGTAAATGCTGCGCTGCTGTGCTTACCATATTTAATGTGCTACTGTAATTGCTGCGCAGCTGTGCGTACATACAAACTGTGCTGCTGTAATTGCTGCGCTTCTGTGCTTACAGTACTTGCTGCGCTGCTGTAATTGCTGCACTGCTGTGCTTACAGTACTTGCTGCGCTGCTGTGCTTACACTACTTGCTGTAATTGATCTCAAGACTGCTGAGGCACGTTCTCAGGATTCCTCTGCCAGTTCTGATGTTCTCCCTCCTTGCGCAGAAACCTGCTCTGTGGCTTCTTCCGCTCGACTGGAGAACCCGATGCTGTCTGCTTGCTCAGCAGCTGTCTGCTTGCTTAGCATCGAAGGTGGGGAATTGGGGGATTTCTCGCCACCTAATGTCCCCCCATATGACGAGCTGGTGGAGGTTGTCTCTTGTGCAGTGTCCCGTTTAAATACCAGTTGGCCACATGAGAGGCAGGAATGCTTGTTAAAGTTTGACGAGCGCTTCCTGCAGCACAGAGAGCAACCTCACCATCGGGGTTTGCCGTCCTTTCCTGATTTACACGAGTTGTGTAAATCAGGAAGTCAGCTCCGGAGTTACGTCGTTGACGGAGAATGGGGGTCTGTGCCATCGCGCCACCTTCACAGCTGTCTTCCAGTGCCCTGCGAAAGTCTGAACTCCTGTCCACTTACATGGACAAGGAGTCCCCTAACACAGGAATACCAAGGTACATTGGGAAGCATATCCCAGGAGGAACATGCCACAGTATGCCTACTGAAGGGAGGACTTAAGAATACACATTGGCCTGCAGGGACTCATATGGAGGAATACTGGAGTCACCAACCTACGGGTGGCTAGAACTTGGCTCCAGAATTGGCACGGTGGCTTGCAGAGGGAAGACACATGCTCAGAGAGGCTTACAGTGGAGAATACACATGTGACAGTTGCCCAAGGGAACCATACACACGGAGGCACCTAGCCGACGTCCAGATCAACAGACACTGGCGCCAGCATCAACAGTGCTGGAGGACTCAGGGCTTTAACGGAAGACTCAGACTGAGGAATATCACACTTATCCAGTCCGAGGAGTGGAATGGCGAGCAAGTGAAGACACCTGAGCAGGTCCAGTACTGGCGTGAGCGAGTACATGAGAGGACATCGGCTCCACTCGCAGATTATAGAATCTCGCAAAAGTGTTGGGTGTCGCCCAGCCTGCAGCTCTGCAGATGTCTGTTAGTGAGGCGCCATGCGCCATGCACTCCGAGTGGAGTGGGCTTTCACACCAAGGGGGCACGGTCGACCTTGCTGCTGGTAAGCCAAAGCGATGGTGTCCACAATCCAGTGAGACAACCGCTGCTTTGAGAGAGCCCTTCCCTTCTGGCTCCCCCCATAACAGACAAAGAGCTGGTCTGAGGTCCTGAAACACCGCGTTCTATCCACATAAGCACGGAGTGCACGTACTGGACAGAGCAGTGCCAAGGCTGGGTCTGCCTCCTCCTGGGGCAGCGCTTGCAGGTTCACTACCTGGTCCCGGAAGGGAGTGGTAGGAACCTTGGGCACGTGTCCAGGCCGGGGTCTTAGGATCACGTGAGAGATGGCCGGCCTGAATTCCAGGCATGCTTCGTCAACGGAGAATGCCTGTAGGTCCCCCACCCTCTTGATGGAGGCCAGTGCAACCAGGAGTGCTGTTTTCATAGACAGGAACTTAATCTCAACAGATTGCAGAGGCTCGAAGGGAGGCCTCTGCAGGGCACTTAAAACCACTGAGAGGTCCCAAGAGGGTACGAGAGGAGGACGAGGAGGATTCAGTCTCCTCGCTCCCCTCAGGAACCTGATGATCAGGTTGTGCTTTCCCAAAGACTTACCCTCAACTGCTTCATGGTAAGCGGCAATAGCAGCCACATACACCTTCAGGGTGGAGGGAGACAGCCTTCGCTCCAATCCTTCTTGCAGGAAGGAAAGCACGACACTGATCGAGCATCTCCGGGGGTCTTCTCGGCGAGAAGAGCACCAGTTGACGAAGAGGTTCCACTTCAACGCATAGAGGTGTCTAGTGGACGACGCTCTCAGCGGAAGTGATGGTAGCTGCCACCGCAGGTGGCAGGGTACTCAAACCTGCCTCGTCCCATCCAGAAGCCACACGTGTAGCCTCCAGAGCTCGGGACGAGGGTGCCACAGGTGCCCGTCTCTGAGAAAGAAGGTCTTTCCTCAGAGGAATAGGCCAAGGAGGTGCTGTCGACGAGGAGCATCAGTTCGGAGAACCACGTCTTGGTGGGCCAATAGGGGGCTACCAACAAGACCTGCTCCTCGTCCTCCTTGATTTTGCACAGCGTTCGTGCGAGAAGGCTCACTGGGGGAAACGCATACTTGCGTGGAACCCGCGGCCAGCTGTGCGCCAAGGCGTCTGTGCCGAGCATGCCCTCGGACAGAGAATAGTACAGGGCGCAATGGGATGAGTCCCGGGAAGGAAAGCAAGAGCGGGAAGCGACAGATCTATCTGTGCCTCCCCGAACTGATCCCATATCAGCTGGACCGACTGGGGATGGAGTCGCCATTCACCGGAGACTGGGCGGAGCAGTGACAGCTCGTCGGCTGCCAGGTTCCGCTCTCCTGGAATCTGGAATAGCCCGAAGGGACCTCAGGTGCTTCTGACTCCATAGTAGGAGGTGGCGTGCGAGATGCGACATCCGACGTGAGTGTAGACCACCCTGATGGTTGATGTACGCTCTGTCACGGTATTGCCCGATGGACAAGTGCGTGTTGACCTTGGAGCAATGCCGAAAGCGGAGATCAGGGCCAGGTGTTCTGCCAGCAGCTCACAAGGCAATTGATATGCATAAGGCGCTGGGGACCTGTCCAGGAACCCGCCGCTGCATGTTCATTGCACATGACTCCCCAACCCGTGGCAGAGGCATCTGTGGAGACAACAACATGCCCTGCAAACTCGTAGAAGAGGGACCCCGGCCCGTAAAAAGCTAAGGTTTGACCACGGGAAGGGTCTGACGGCAGGTCGGAGTTACTGGAACTCTGAGCGTACCTCAATGCCATGCCCACCTCGGGACTCGATCGCGAAGCCACAGCTGAAGCGGTCTTCATGAAGCAGTCCAAGCGGCAGCTGCGGATGCCATATGCCCCAGGAGCCTCTGAAAGTGCTTCAGTGGGACCACACTCTTGCCCTTGAACTGCCGAAGACAAGTCGAGCAGTGAATGAGCACGCTCGTTCGTGAGCCGCGCGGAAATGGCGACCGAGTCTATCTCCATACCGGAAAAAGAGATCCTCTGCACAGGGCAAAGCTTGCTCTTCTCTCGACTGACCCCGAAGGCCCAGACGGGTTAGATGCTGGAGCACAAGATCTCTGTGTTTGCAAATCTGCTCTCGAGAGTGTGCTAGAACTCACCCAGTCGTCGAGGTAGTTCAGAATGCGAACCCCGTATTCCGTGAAGGGGAACAAGGGCTGCCTCGACGACTTTCGTAAAGACGTGAGGAGATGAGACCTAACCCGAATGGGAGAACCGTGTACTGATATGCCTGACCCTCGGAAGGCAAACCAGAGAAACGGTCTGTGTCGAGGCAAGATGGAGAGACATGAAATACGCGTCCTTCAGGACCAATCCTGAGGCCGTATGCATTCGAAGATGCGCTTGGCCGTGAGCATCTTGAACGGTAGCCGTAGAAGCGCACGGTTCAGAACGCGAAGATCCAGGTCTTCTTGGGGAAAATGAAGTCAGAGCTGTAAAACCCTGACCTCATCTCGGCTGGAGGGACAGACTCGATTGCACCCTTCGCAGCAGGGTCGACGTGTCTCCGCTCTTATGACCGAGCATTGCCACCAACCAACGTAAAAGCGAATTCCTCTAGAAATCAGACGAGAAATACTGTTCTCAGGGACTCTGGGCGGGTCTGGTCAGAGGGGAATTCGCTATAACATAATTAATAATTGATAATTAATAATTATTCATACAGATTTGGATCAGATCGGTCTTACATGTTAATAAATCTTCCATTTAGGAAGGCTTATATCAACTTTACCTATATGCATACCTGTGTGTCTCTGCAATTAACCACAAATTAATTGTAATGGATTGCAGAGACCACGTTTTACAAGACAAGTAAAATTAATTAGCTCAATTAATTTATAGAGTTTTGAGATCAAATTCCCTGGCCACAAGAATTTAATCCTCCAACTCTATAAAGCATACCCTTTAGGTATTTCTAGTTCTGTAAAGCTTGCAGCGTTCGAATCAACACTTCAGGGACTTGGGTCATGAGCAAGACAGTGATTCAACCAAAAATGATCATATTGAATTTATTATAGCATTCACTAAGGCAACTAAGTAAGCATTTACTATGTTACAATGATACATGTATATACAAACATTAAACACAAACTAAGACGACGCAGGGCGTTAGACGATAAGTGAGTTGGAGAGAGAGAGAGTGAGGGTGAGAGAGAGGGAGTTACAGTCACCAAACAGTCAATTAATCTTTCTGAACACCATGAAAACACTTTCTTTATGCTTCTGAGAAGCTCTAAAAGAAGGTAACGTTATACTTGCACAACATGTTTGGTCTGTGTGTGTCGCGGCTCGATCGGCCAGGCCCGGTTGGGCCGCACGTTGAATGGTCTCCTGTGTGCGCGCGTTCCGTGGAGCGCGTGAGCGCGTCCCGTCCTGGCGCGTGCATGGTTGGTCGCTTGCGCGTGGCCCCTTTGTTCCGTGGGGAGTCATGTAGCGTTCGTTGGCATTCGGCGCGAATGTTTGAAAGGCTTAAAAGTCTTTGAGGTGACGTTACCCGAGGAAATAGATCGGCAAAGTCCACTTCCTTTCCTGGGAAACGAACCTTGGTAGTTCATTTGAGGAGAAGACGAAACTTTCAGACGATCAAAGGAGGGATCCCGGTTGGGGTCGGGTCTCCGTGAGGAGATCCAGAGTTTACATGCTGTTTGACATGAGGTGTTTCTTGGAAGAGAAAGGGCGGAGCTGGCGTGCCGCTTTTATCCCCTTGGTGAAGTCCATCCCCTTTCCTGTTGGCTTGAGCCAATCGGGGAGATGGAGGCTGCACGCGGGAAACATTCTTTTATGGTTCTTTGTTCTCAGACCACGCACTCCTCGTGGGAGGGGGTGTGTTCAAATAAGGGCTACTATTGAAACAGTTCGATCATCCTTGGCAGTAAAACATATTAAAAATACACTTTACTTTACATCTCTGTACATATTCGAGTCGTTCATTTGATACGTATTCTGGAGACACCAAGGAGCATTATGTTACATTGAAGGAACATATACTTCTGTTTACAATGCCTAGAGAAGTTATTTCTAATTTCTGTTTTATGCTGCAACCAACAAAGATATTTCACGGTGACATGGGGAAAAACACACATACATAAAAACCATTTGAGAATATAAAGTAAATGTCTTTAAACACCAAAGGAATGCCTTCCTCTTTGTTCAGACATTCTTTCACATTCCAATGTGTTAAAAGTCAGGCCCAAGAAGCCTCCCTCTTGTGTGTGGGGAGGGGAGGGCTTGTGTGTGTGTGGGTGTGTGTGTGTGTGTGTGTGTGGGGGGGGGGGGTCCGAGTCCTTGGAGGACGGTTGATTCAGTCTGGCAAAATCATTACATCTCCCCCTTTTCGTTAGATGAAGTCCTTACGTGGACTTCCATCGAACGACACCCATCGCAATGGACGGATGGCAGGTGAATCATGAAAGTCAGGTAGCAGGTGGTGGCTAGGCTGAGGTTCGGGCTCAGCTTGATGAGGTTGGACGCAGTCTCCAGTGTGGTACCCTCTTCCTGAGGGTCCAGTGGTGGCTGTGGAGGTTTGCGTTTGTTGAGTCTCTTGTGGAGTGTGAATGTCAAGTGTCAAGGCGTGGTTGATTACCGTAGAGGTACCCAGCGCAGAATCAGCTGCGGTCCAGGATTGGACAACAGGTGATGCAGTGGTGCAGTGCAGTGTAGCAGGTGTTCAGTTGAAACACAGCTAGGAGAGCTATGTTGCTGGGAACAAGTTCAGTTCGGCTGGGCACCCCCGTTTTTCACAGTTCATAATTCCAGTTCTGGAATCAGGGTGAAATCATGGTTTTCGTAAAGGATGGGACTTGACTCAGGCTCAGTCGCAGCAGGGTAGCTCGAGTCTCGGAGCAAAGGCTGCCGGATGCTGAGTTTTGAGCAAAGTCATTCTGGCAGACAGTAAACAGTTGTCTCGCTGGAGTTCACTTGTCTGGTTCAGTAGAATGCCGTGAGCGTTGTGGATCTGTCACAGCTCCTTTCAATTTCTTGATGGTCTGTGAGGAGGCACTCTGTGTTGTGAGTTACCTTTTGGCTGAAGGATTTCAGTTCGTTTTGTTGCTGGACATGCCGGTGTTTGACTGCGTTCTGACAGCAGCGGCGTGGGTGTCCATTTAGCTCTGCTTGCGTGGTAGTCGACCCTATGCTGTGTGATGTCGGACCTGGTGATGACTGCAGTTGTCCTCTGGTTGGCTGGAGGCACAGGAAGACGACCACAGCAGCAGCATCCTGTAACAGAGACAGGGGAGAGAGAGAGAAAAGGGAGGAAAGATTTCAGCGGCTGTCGGCTGGGACAGCCTGATGCCTTTGAGGATGCCGAGATGTCCTGGTGCTGCGGTGTGCAGCCCACATGGTGCGTGACAGGCATACACTGGCTGGCATATCCCCCTTTTTGTACTGTGGCAGCACAAGCCGTGGCGAAGTGATGTCACAAGGTGCATAAATCTCAAGTGTTGGGCCGTTTAGCAGCATGTGCTTGGTGAGCTGCCGTTGTCGTGGTTGACGGCCGGCTTGGGTGGTTGGAGGGGTTGAGAGGTGGTTGTCTCAAAGTTCATTTGGTTAGTCCCAGTTTTTGGTAAGCTGAAAGGTGCAGGGTAGCAAGTTCACATCTTCCATTTGGTGCTGAGGCTGTGCCTTTATGGCTGGCTGTGGGAGTTCTTGTGACCTCTGTGACCTGCCAGTTAGGTTCTCTTGACCTGTGTGACTGGAGGGGAGGGGTACTTGAACTTGAGCTCAGCCATGCAGTTGTTTAAAGTCTATGAAAGGCTCATAATGATCTAACAGATCTCGGCCAATCAGAAGTGGGTACGTGATCGTTCGTGATCGGTACACCGGGTAAATCAGGCTCATAGGGACCAATTGTTGGGTGAATGGGAGCTAGTTGTTTGAGCCAGATGTCGTTTTGGCTGTAGGATTGCACCTTCAGCTCACCTGTTTGGGATTTGAGAGTTCGCTCTTGACTTTTTGAGTGTGCCACAGAGTTGGGCTGGCAGTAGCATGATGTTTGAGCTAGTGTCTAGCATGGCTTCAAGGCTCAAATCATTGTCTCTAGGTGGCTAGGCAGAGTTCGTGCCACCCCTTTTGATTAGGTTTCCCCAGAAGTCCTGGCGTCTGGGTTGATGTTGTGTGGGACACAGTGTTGTCATGCTCTAGGCTGTGCAGCTGTTAGTTGTGGTGGCTGCTTGGTGCGGTCACTTTGTGAAGTGGCAGTGAGCTCTGTGGTGTGATGCTGGACGAGCAGTGTTCTGGGTGTCTGTTTGGGTACTTTGTCCAGCTCGGACATCAGCATGTCTGGCTTGTCCTTCTTGTGAGATCTTGTGCAGAAACTCTTTCAGCACCTTCAGGATTTTCTGCTGTCAGTGACATGGCTGCACTGTTGTTATCTGATGTGTGCTCAGATTTGTGCTTACCAGTGGCGTGTTGAGAGGGGTACCGCTCTGGGCTGGTTGGGCTTGAGTCTCTTGGTGATGAGGTGCGGCTCAGAGCTCTTGCTCTGGTGCGGTCGAATGAGCACCAGAACTGTTGTGTTTCCCTTTGCTTGCCTGGAACGAGTTTAATTCTCAGTGAAAGTGTGGGGTGCCTCCTAGAGGCAGCTCTGAGTCGTATTCAGAGACAGGTTAGTTTGAGGGTGTTTACCCAGTCTTTTTGGACAAAGTCTTTGCATAATGTGAGCTTGTGGTCTCAGTAGCTATGGTAGATATGCTACAGGGACAGGCCAGGGTGCTTACGGAATAACTCACTGTGGGATGCAAGCTTCGAAGAAACAAAGTTCTGAGATTGGCATCCATTCCGTACCTGGTGGTTCGTCGGAGTCTAGTGGAGTTTCAAGTCGGTTTTGCTTGATGTCCACGGCGGTGATAACCCTTGGTCTGATTCTGGATCAGGGAGTTAAGCGACCAAAGCTTATTGCAACAGCTGATAGTCCATTTTGGCAGTCTCTGTTTGACGAGCTAGGAAGCTGTGCGCCTCACGACTGGACGTAATCCATATCGAGCAGAATCTGTTTCGTGCAGTCAGGTTGGTTAGACAGTTTGCAAGTGACAGTCTGGTCTGCATGTCGTGGCTTTTCTGGTTAGCTTGGTCAAATCCTTTTGGAGCCATGCCGTGGTTTGTGGCAGTGGTTCCTTGGGAGGTTGAGGTCAGGTTAAGCAGGGGCTCTGTGGCATTCTGGCACACTTGTTGTGAGTGATTAATGCGTGGCCCTAAAAGTTCAGAACTACTGCTTAATAGGTTCGTTAAGTATTTAAGCATAAAGCTAAGTGTCTCTTGTGTCCTAATCTTAGCTGCGAATGTTAGGGGGCTAAGTTTTGTGTGGTTCCGAGGGTATTTCCTGGGAAGGACATAGCCGAGATGAAATAAATGACGTAAGGTGGTTCTTATGACTAAATTATTTCTCTGGACTTAGCTGGTGGTTCACTATGGCTCGATGGCGTGAACGATAATAGGGGAAAGGACAGCTTTCTTATTTAAATTCTGCTTATTGTCGATCCTCAGGACTCTAGTAGTGCCTTTAGTAAATTGTTGAGATTACTTGTGTTAGAGGGTCACAAAACGAGTGCACTGGCTGGAACTAAGCCAAAATAACAAATAAGGGTGTCTGCTTCCTTTCTGGGCCCTATGGGAAATGGAACCACACTCGGACAAGAGAGGCAAAGGAATTAAATCATATAGAGGACCTAATGGACAAGGGAATAGCTGCTTGCTATTATTATCAAGGTCAAAGGAATGAAATAATTAACGAGGAAAAATAAAATTAAAATTAAAGCAAAAGGAAATAAAATGATCAAAACATGGGAATGATCTGAAGTCGAGAATAATCAGTGGCATTAGTGGCTAAACTTTGGATTTGCTTTGATCAACACTCTATAGTGGGTTGTAGCGGTTGCGTGTTCAAGACCACATTGGGTGTGTTCCTCCAAAGGTTTAGTCAACATGCCGACGAAAAATTCCTATGGTTATACAAATTCTTCTGTAGTTAGTTACGCAGTTTACCTGCAGTTAAACTTGAGTTTAATTAACAGGGCATCTGTGAAGTTAGTCTTCAATGGTTAGCAAGGAGTATTCCTAACCCTGTGAGGGTAAACTTTGGCTAATAAGAATTGCAAACACGGAAAGTGAATAATTAGAAACCCTAAGTGGTGTTGAGGAAAGTATTCTAGAATACTTTGCACTGTGGAACACAGCGGTGATTAAGGGTTCAAGAAAATAATGCTAACTGCTAACTGTGGAGGTTATTCAGCTTAGCCTGCATTGGATTGGAGCTAGGTTAGGTTAGCTTAGCCCAAGTTAGCTTGATGCTAAGCTAGGTTAGCTTAGCCTAAGTTAGCTTAGTGATGGGTCAGTTTAGCTTAGCCTAAGTTAGCTTGATGCTAGGCTAGGTTAGCTTAGCCACCCAGGCTGGTTTGTTTACAAAAGTGACATTAAGAGTTAGCACTTCCTGTGACAAGTTGTCATGGGAGCCAGAGGGTGTCAGAGCAATTCAACAGTACCTGAAGAATGTCTGTGTATTTTACATGAATCATGCATGTTTTAACGGGTTAAAAGGGAGGCACCTATACTTTATGATTTTCAAGAACTTGGTTGCATTAAGTAAAACGCAAATGTGTTTTGGCATTTGCTAATTTTCTCATGGAACTCTGCTCTTTACTTCACAGTCTTCTATTTGTTTACAGAGTAAGGAAATAGATTTGCTGCAAGTCAAAGCTTGTCTTGTTCTATTTGCTTACAGAGTAAGGGAATAGATTAGCTTTCCTAAGCATATATAGTTACGTCTCTCTCATGCATGAATGCTGACTTTTCCGCGAGTTACTTCTTTTGATCGTTTAGTAGCTTTCTGCTTGTAGAAGCAGCTAAAATTTAGGTGAATTGCATCAATCTAACAATAAAATTAAGGCCTTTACTTTGTAGAAGGGGAGCGTCGCCCAGGTCTACATACATATAACTCTGTCCTGAGCTGTCTTCGTCAGAAACAGGTTTACTTATACCGCGATTTTGGATTTCTTTTTTTTTTTTTGTTTCCAAAGCGGAAAAGATATCGGTACAGATTACAAGCTGCTGAGATGATTCTTCTGTTACACAGACTTACGCTTTAATGCTGAAGTTCCTGATACCAGTTGGGAGTCTAAGGCCTAACATTTTTTTCAAAGTAGAGATGTCAATTCCCGCTATTTGTTTTATCTGCATTTAGGCAAGCCAGCTATCAAGATGCGTATTGCACGTAGTGTTTTAGTTGGACCGCGATGGTCAAGTGCACGCCTGTTGATTAACAGTAATTTAAACTCGGGTGATTTTACTACACTCTGTCGTCAAGGCAAAGTATGGAGTGGGTGTTTTCTGTGACTCTTCACTGTCGTGAAATGTTTAACGGTGCCGTTTTAAACAACATCTAGAAACTGTTTGTTTCAAAAGAGTCATGCATAGTCTGTCGGCCGTTGAGGCGTACATGTCTATGTAAGATTCCTTTAACTTAGTAAAATTCTAATTCTACAAACGCAGAGTCTTGCAACTCTTTGAACACCCATTTTCATCTACTTTTTAAAAGTTCTACGTCCGATGTTGATCAAGGACCTTTTAGCAGAGTCTTGCACTGCCGTTACCGTGCACTGTCTTCTGGGGTCGCAGTTCAGAATAATTTGGGGTTT